>NTPY01000088.1:24460-64683 GCA_002922825.1 Brachionus calyciflorus | reverse complement strand
CGGTTAAGTGTAATTCCTTGCTGTCTAAACGTTGAATAGATAATTTATCATTTATTTCTGATCGGGTTCGTCTCTTGGGAATTATTTCAGATTTTTTTATAGATGTAAATGAATAAATGTGTTTGAGTGAGTTGCGTCGGCGAATCGAATTTTCACGTATGGTTTCATTAGATTCTTGTCTAGACAATATTTTAAAGTTTTTGAGACTTTTAGTAAAATTGTCGGGGTCTTGATAGCAATAGTTAATATGAGTGTATAAACGTCCGTGTTCCAGATATTCTAATAATAAGAATATTGTGTTCTCAGTTTCATAATATTTTAAAAGTTGACACATATATGGTATTCGATTTCCGAATGGAACAATTGATTTCTTTGTTATGATTGGATTGTATGATTTAGGCAGCCTCTAATAAAATTTCAAAATTTAACATGAAATAAATATTAGAGTTGTTAAAGATGGAGAAACCCTTATTTTAAAGTTTTTTTTTTTTAAGTCAATTTTCTTTTTTCATTAAGAATTCATTTGAACGAAATTTCATTTCAAAAAGCTTTTATTTCAAAAAAACTATATTTCAAAAAAATTTTATGAAAAAAATTTTAACTCTATTTAAGTCCTCTAAATTTAATTCGTATAAAAAAATTTAAAATTTTAGAAATGAATTAAAAAAGAAGTACCTCTTTACCAAATACCCTTGAAAAAAATCCCTCGCTCTTAACCCCAATTAAGGTTAAGCCCAACCGGATACGTACTATCAATCCTTTTATATAACCTCTCTAATTTATCAATATATTAAAAACGAATTAAGTTTTAAAAGATATAGTTGATTAAAAAATTCACCAGAAACTTTATGGATTCGAACTTGGTCAAATTTAATTTTCTAACCTAGTTTAAATTTTCAGAAATATTTTTTTCTCTCGGAGTTTTCCAAACAAAAAAAACAGTATTAAAAGTATTTACCTTCAAAACAAACTTCGTAATTTCTTTAGCATTTGTTTCCGTTTTAAATCTTGATTTAACTAGCAAACAATTCTCATTTAATATTTTTAAAATTTTATAATTAAAGCTTAAATCGAATATATTTCCCAAGATAAGAGATAATTCATTATTAAAATCTTCACTCTTCAAATTAAAATCACTCAATATCCAATCGTTTAAGATAGTCGCTTGACTCGGTGATTTTCCTAATTTATCTTCTGTTTTAACTTCAATTTCATTTTTAGCTTTATCATCATTTTTTAACTTTGAAATACCATAAATAATTGCCTCTAATTTTTTATTAGTTAATCTCAAAAATTCTAATTTTTCACTTTGTCTTCCCGAACATTCCAATTCGGCTATACAATCACTTAAAATATTAGATGAGTTGTTTAGAAATTTAATAGTTGTTTCATGGTAATCTGAATTTTCATTTTGTACGACTAGATCGATTAATTTCGTTGTCTTTTTAAGGTAGTCATTTGTAAAATCATCTATTTTTTCGTTTTGATTCAAATGGGCTTTTATTTCTGAGGTAAGATTTTTTAATTGTTGTATAAGCTCGGATTTTCCAAGCGGTTTCAATTCGAGTTTTTGAGGTTTTAAAATTGAATCTGTTTTCTTGAAAGCATAGTCTGAAAATTTACCATCGGCTAAAAATTCTATAAACTTTTCGTGTCTGTATAAATGCGATTGTGAGCCAATGAATTGTAATAGACGCAGCGAGGCTTGTTTTCTCTCGTCTATGACATTTTCGTCAAAGCGATTGAAAAATTTGGCTCGTGGAAAGTCGGGAAATTTATCCTTTCGATGGAGGCTTACATGATAATTTTGCATTATTTCATACAATTGTTTCAAATCACGAAATCTTTTCCAAACGATTATTTCTTTTATTGATTCGTTCAGCTCTTTTGGTAATAACTTTAAAACAAAAATGAAAATAATTTTTAATAATCCCGATTTTAATAAGTCGAAATTCTTTATGTTAACTTAGTTTGATTAAAAATATATTCTGTTATAATTAAAATGGTTTTATAATGCTTATACTAAATAGACTTTTTTTACCTTAATTTTACCTTACTTTAACGAATCTTTTTAGCGTGTTTTGTTATATTTTAACTTCCATTTCGGGGTGTCCTCGGGGCAAAAATTTTTCGTTGTATGATAAATACGATCACTTATTACTTAATTAAAGATAAATAAGAGCAGAATTATTAAAATTAATTATTTATTAAACAACAACGCAGTAAGATAAAAGATAATCAAATCCATCACCCGGGACTTTTTTTTCGATTCAAATTAAACTTAACATTATCAATATTATGATGATTAACAAACAAGGAAGCATTATATTTTTCATATTTTGGTGTAGCAAGGTTGTAACATTTTGTAGCAATTTTTTAGCTAAAAGAAAATTAAAAAAAAAAAATTTGAAAAGTGGCAGAGGGCTCGATCAAAAAAACAGTCAAGCAAGTCAGCAATCAAAAACCACTCAACCGTGAAGGATATACGAAGCATTGACCATGTACAAAACTAAAAGAAGTGTTTGTTTTTGTTCGAAAAATCGGATTAAAGGGTTCAAAATGAAGAAATTAATAATTTTTTTTTAAAAACTTAAAGTTTATTTAATAGTTGATAATCTTTTCAAATTTAAATATTTTTATCTAAGCATCGACAAACGGTTTTTTCTATAAAACCGGTTTGGTAAATATTTCAGACCTAAAACGCCTTAACGAATACTCGGAAAATATATCAAATTGTAGAGAATAAAATTCTCTATCTTTCGACATCATAAAATGTAAATATAATTTTAAAATTAAGGTCAAAAATGATTTTAACGTTACTTTTTAAATTCAGTTTTAAAAACTGGTTCCAAAACCGGCTTAATTTAATATAAATTCAGGATAAACTCATAAAAATTATTTTTATGATTTTTCGAGTATTTTTATGATTGGTTTATTTTTCGAGTATTTTTGAAGGGATTTAGGTCGGAAATTTTGGTCAGATTGGTTTTATAGAGAAAACCTGTTTCCCATCACTTCTAAGCTAAAGATTCATGTACATTATTTAGTTTTAGTTTTATGATTTAAACTTATAAAATATTTAAAAGAATTTATTTATTAGGTTTAAACTTAAATTCTGATATATTTGTTAGCCGATGTATCTGAGTACCGAGTCTTATACTGAAGTATAACAGATTGAAAACAAATTTGTACGTTAATCATAAATTACGAATGGCCGACTCTGGTCCTGATTCTGAATTCGGAAGTTCTAGATGATTTTTTTAAATATCAAATTCGGTTTCTATAAATGAATCCTAAACACATTTTCACTAACATTTTTTTATTTGTAATAAGATAACCTAAGACAAAGAAATTTCTGAATTTAATTCTTTAAAATAATAAAGGCCTAAATTAAGAGATTTAATTCGAAAATTCCCCATCATCACATGATCTTTAAGAAAAAAATTCAAACTTACTCTATAAACCACTTTATAAGACGTAAAACTCTCTTCATTCTTATCGACATCACTTATTTCGAACCATTTAGCATAAGACTTAACATTCGACGAATAATTAACCAAAATAATTTTTAAAAATTCTCGATTCGAATTAATCTCATCAATTGAATAGCCAAATAAAGCATCATTCATTCTTCACCACCAACAACAACAACAACAAAAACTAACATAAAAAAAAGAACCTTAACTAAAAAAAAAAAGAAGAAAAAAATTAAAATAATTTGCTTTTTACCTACCTCATTATTCAAATATAATATAAAAAAAATAAAATTATAATTCTTTATTATTGAAAAAAAAACTTGAAATTTTAAAAATTTGCATTCACTACGAAATATATAAATACAGAAAAAAAAGCATGCTCAATATTGTTTCTTAATTTTTAAAGATTTGAATTATTTGAAAAAAATATAAATAATTAAAATGGGTGGTAAATCAAAACCATTTATAAAAAAAGGAGAAGGTGTCAAATTTCATTTGGTACATCGTTCTCAAAAGGATCCACTTTATTTGGACGAAAATCTCGGTGAACATGTCTTGGTTCCAGCTGATCCTGACTATGTCAACAATGACTTGGCCAATACTCTAAATGGAATGAGTCTTAAAAAAAATAATAAAAAAACTCCGGATGATGCTCGTTTTTCACGCATTGAGGAACAACATAAATTCGGTGTTTACTATGACGATGACTATGACTATCTTCAGCATTTACGTGAAGTTGATCAGATAGATCGAGCCGAAATGGAACAAGAAAAAAAAGAAACAATCAAAATCGGTTCTGTTTTAATTAAAACTAACGAATATAATGATGATCCAGTACCTGAAAAACCTAAAATTCAATTACCATCATCAGTTTTTGGTAGTAAAGTCGAAGAGGAAATAGGTTATTTTAATCAAGCTGCGCCTGATCATGATCCTAAAATCGATTGGGATCCTGAAATAGTCAAAATTTTAGATGAGGATGATGTCGAATATTCTGATGATATTGAGGATGATTTTTTTCTAAAGGCCAATGCTGACGATGATGATGAAGAAGAAGATGAAGAAGAAGAGGATGATGACGATGAGGAGGAGGATGTAGAGTATGACAGTGATGATTTATACGAAGAATCCGAGAGTGTTAAAGACTTCGAGACAAAATCACGTTTTTCAAATTATTCAATGACGAGTTCAGTCATAAGAAGAAATGCTGGTTTGTCTCAATTGGACGAACAATTCGAGAAATTTTTTGCTCAATACGATGAAGATCAAATTGGTGCTTTAGACACTGAAGATATAGACGGTTTTAGAATGAATGATCAAGTATTAGAAAGTGCCTTAGAAGATTTTAAAAAATATATTGAAAAAAATAAATATCAACCTGAAAAAAGTTCAATAAAACCCAATTTAGGAGTTTTAATGGAAGAGAACTCGGATGCTGAGACTATTGGGGAGTCTGGTGATGAGGATAGTCAAGACGAAAATAATAATTATGACACAGTTCATTATTACAAAAAAAAAGAAAAAGAAGAACGATTCGATTGTGAGTCTATTATAAGTACATATTCGACTTTATACAATCATCCATCTGTAATCTCTGAAAAATCAGATAAAATTCAATTGTCAAAAAAAAGTGGCTTGCCATTAGGTGTTTTTACTGAGAAGGCTAAAACACAAAAAGAAATGGATCGTATTGATCATAGAATTACTCGAATATTACCTGAGATTCAGCCAAGAAGTAAAGATGAGACAAAAGAGGAAAAAAAGGCTCGTAAACAGGCTGTTAAAGAGCATAGACGTGAGAGACGTGTCGAGAAAAAGATTAATAAGTTAGCGTTTAAAGATGAACAGAAGTCTCAAGCGAGCCAGATCAAAGCTGCTATGGATAATTCGAATATAGTTAAACTTCCCTAATTTTTTTGTTGTTGTGTTAATAAATTATTTGAAAGAAATTTTTTTGATTCTATCTCAAAAAATGCTTAGTTCTTTATTTATTACCATAGTTAGTCATAAGCCAAAAATAAATAATTAATTTCTCATCAATATTAAAACAAAAAGCTTAAACTCGCTTAAAAGTAATGTAAAACTCAAAGAAAGACTTTTATTTTTTAAAAGAGAAAAATTTTAAAGTATAAGTCCAACTTAGACTTCATATTTTCTGGTAAATAATCTTTGATCTTGAAATTGGTACAGTGTATCCACGATTTTATTAACTCCGATTTTATGTATCATCGAATTTATGAGGTAAAAAATTTCCATCTTTTGATCCCATGCTTTTATGAAAGTATGTAATTTGGTTTCCGATTTTATGAACTCTCAATTTTGTGAACTAAATTATGCTTGACAATTGATGTTCATAAAATCAAGAAAATTGTTTTTTTTTTTTCATAGAAAAATATTTAAAATAAAATCTAAATAAAACTTAATTATTTAATTTGTTAATTCTGTTTTCGGATTTTTTGTGAATTTAATAAAACCACAATTTTTTGATCTTCACAACTAAAGCGCTTAGTTTTACTACAGTGGTGCTGATTAATTTGTAAATTAACATAATATAACGTCATATGAGAGGATTTAAAGCTTTTCTTAGATGACGCGATGTGACGGCTGACATCACATGATTTCATATGGCTTCATATACCGTCACGTTACAAATTAATCACCACCACTGTATGCATACTCGATTTTGTTATCAATATAGTTAGTTTAAAATATTATACACTTCTACAAATTTATTCCCTAATTAGCCGTGGCATTCCACCAAAAATAATAGAAAAATACAAATTAAAATAATATTTTTTATAAGAATGTTTTTTCTATGAAAATTTTGTACTATCAAATATTTTTTATGAAAAAAAAATTAGATGAAATGTCACAACACATCATCGTCTAGTTTATGGCAGAGATTTTTTCTATTATATGAAATTCCTCCGGAAGCAAATTAAATCAATGAAAAATGCTATATAAAAAAAATTAAAAGAAAATTGTTAATAGCAGATTTGTCCAGGTGACCAAAAGCTGTTTTTTTTATATATCAAAAAAGATTTGAAAATGAATTTTTTCTTTAGATGAAATCTAAGGCTGTCCCTAAAATCCGGACACGGACACACGGACACGGACAGCCGGACACGGAATTTCGCCTATCTAAAACCCGGACACGGACCAAAAAACTAGCACACTAAAATCCGGACACGGACCGATAGAAAGGCTCCTAAAATCCGGACACGGATCTGTATTTACTAAAATCCGGACACGGACAAATAGAAAAATTTTTTAATATTAAATTATAAAATACGGAGTTTTATTAAAACGAAGGAAGTAAAAAACAACAAAAATATTTATAACATTTTAAATTTAAATTTTTTAACTCTTTTTGGACTTATTTTTTGATTTGGCATCTAAAATGAAAAACAAAATAGAATTCACTTTTTAAGTAAAACTTTGACATGCAACAAAAAATCAATATTTAGAACACTTGCCGTGATGGATTCTGCGTTGACTAAATAATGATTTTTAAATTGATTGCAAACTCTAATTTTTAACAATTGCATGAATTTTTTAAATTTATTATTTTTAAATTCCGTATTTTTAAATTATTTTTAAATACTTTAATGTTTAAAAAAAATCAGTCCGTGTCCGGATTTTAGACATAGTTATTCCGTGTCCGGATTTTAGTATTTCAAAAAAATTCAGTCCGGGTCCGGATTTTAGATAGGTAAAATTCCGTGTCCGGGTCCGGATTTTAGATAGGTAAAATTCCGTGTCCGGCTGTCCGTGTCCGGATTTTAGGGATAACCGAAATCTAAGATTATAATCAAATTTTAAAAATTAACTAGGAATCTTTTCTCAAACATTATTTTTTATATTAGGTTCTCAAGATTGAAAAAGAGCTTTATTGATTTTAACAAGAACAAAATAATTTTCGTTTTTGTTTTAAAAATCAATTAAATGACAAAATTTTTTCTTTCAAATCTTACAGTTAAGATCTAAATCAATTTCATAAAAGAAACTAAGGAATGATTTAATTAAAATTTATTGGTATTTATGCGCAAAATAGATTAATAAAAAAATAGTTCTTATTTAACTCATTTTATACTGAAAATTCAATTTTTTAAGAAAGACCTAATTTTGTTACTATATAGTTTTAAGCTTTTTAAAATATTTTACTTCAGAATATTATACTGTGGGTCTTTTACGAATATTTTGCCTTGAAAAAAAAATTAATTTATTTGTTTTTTTTTAAGATTATAAAAAAATTTTCCTATTCCTTTTTTTCGAAATTTTCGTTATTTGTATATTTTATTCATTGAACAATCCTATTTTAATCATTAGATTTAAAAATCTTAAAATGGAACAAAACTCATCGGTATCAGAAATGAATTTTTCGATAAATGTTGAGCTTTTCTATCGAATTTTTTTTTTTACATCAACATTATAATGATTCCATTTGGTCTCATCTGTAACACAATCTCGCTAATAATTTTTACGAGACGACGATTCTTGAAAAATTCTATACGTAATTTTTACATATAAATCACAATATTTGATATTTTAACTCTAGTTATTTTTTGTTTTTATTTATTTCCTATTGGCCTTAAGATTGATCTTCATCTATTATCCGAAAATAATTGCAAACTAATCAACTATTTCTTGCGAATTTTATGCAAGGTGCCTATATGGTTAAATTTACTTTTAACTTTGGATATTTTAAAAAGAATAAAATACACAAAAACAAGATATGGACTATTTCGTAAAAAGCTTTCGTTTATTTTAACAATTTGGCTCTTTTATCAATCTTTCACATACTTAACATACCGAATTTATTTCTTCATCTAGAAGTGAAAAAAATTCACCAATTCGAGATTTTAATATGCACTACTAGTCCATTTTTATCATTTTTAAGGGATTTAATCGCAGAATTTTTTCGTGTCTATTTACCCTATTTTTTAATATTTATCTTTAACTCATGTCTTATTAAAATATTAAGGAAATCAAAGAAAAGATTTTCCAATTTTAATTTATATGTCATTATATATGAACTTTATCATTTTAAGATTGCAAAAGGTACAAGCAATCAAAAAAAGGGGTTTAGGACTATCTGATAAAAAATCGAGCAGATCTGAAGCATATCATCTTTTTTTGTCATGAATCTTTTGAAGTAAACATTCTAACAGAGTTCAGCTGAAATTTTTCGCTTTGATTTTTTTGTTATCTCTGCTAATAACCTCCTTATTTAAATATCTATAAATCTTACAACGTTTAATTTTTTTAATAAGCTTATATTAACTTAAAATTAAAGAAAAATTTTGGTTCAAATTTTTTATTGATAAACTAAAGTATAAAAATTTATTTAATTTGTTTTAGAAAATATATTTTATATATCTAAATCAACCTTTTCTAATTTTTTAATAACTTTAGCTGGATTGCCAACAGCAACACTAAAGGATTCAATATCTTTAGTAACCACGCTACCTGCACCAATCGTTACTCCATCTCCTATAGTAATACCTGGGAGTATAATAACATTACCTCCTATCCAGCAATCTCTTCCAATTTTTATTGGTTTACAATATTCATCACCTCTTCTTAAAATTGGATCAACTGGGTGTCCAGCAGTGTATATTTGTACATTTGGAGCAAGAAAAGTACCTTTTCCTATCTTAATTTCATTCTCATCTAAAAATATGCAACCATGATTCATGTAAACATTTTCTTCCAAGTAAATATTTGGACCGTAGTCACAATAAAATGGTGGTTCAATGTAACAGCCTGAAGAAAATTTTCCAAATAATTCTCCAAGTATTTTATTACGAGCTTGATGATCTCTAAGATCAGAATCATTATATTTTCTACACGTAATTTTAGCATAAACTCTTGCTTTTACTAAATCATCACCGAAAGGATTATAGGGCATTCCTGCTAGACTTTTTTCTAACTCATTGTACTCAGAGGGATCTTTAGATGCGAATTCATCTCTATTGGGAACAACTAGCCTTGCTGGTTCAATTATATCGTTTGACATTTTTTTATTTAAATTATTATTATACAAAATCAAAAAATAATAAAATTATATTCTGTATGAAATATAATTTAAAATAAGGTAATATTTTTTTTGCATAAGTAAAAGTAAAGCAAAAGATAGTGCATTTTTTACGATTCCAAATTTTTATTTTAAATTAATATTGTGATTTGATAAATTTTTAAATGTTTTTTGTTTTAATTTGATAAAAAAATCCTACTCTAATTTAATCTTTCTCGATTTAACTCAGATTTTTTGTTTCAAAAGGACCTTAAATTAAAATAAGTAAAAAAAAAAGATCCTTTTGAAATTAAAATACCGAACTATTTTTTATCAAAATAGTAAAACTATTTTATCAAAATTTAATCCTTAAAGTTCTTTAGGAAAAAAACAAAAGTTGAAATTAATCACATGATGCCTTTTTCGCTATCTAAAAATGTGACATAGAGAAAAAATTTTCTCTTTATTTCTTCAAGTTTAAAGTAATAATAAATACTATGCAAATATTAGATAAACTATTCGCTTAAATTAAAAATATCAATCGAGCCGGATTAACGAGGTTGGACTGTAGTCAGATGTATATTCGAGGCTGCCTAATCCATATGAAACATCCAAAAACTTAACTTAATATTTTTTTATGAACAACTCATACTCAGTCATAAATGTGGAAAATTTCATTTATCCCCCATATTCCTATCATATATTTTTTTGAGGTTAAATTTTGTGCAGAGCATTATGGTTCACCCGTTAGAATCTTGTCCAGTAAAAATTGGGTAATTTTTTTTGGACATTTTAGACAAGTTCAATTTCGAATTTAATCGAAAAACACCATCCAATCTCGTATTACGAGGACTTTTTTTCAAGTACAACCATTGAAAAGTCGAAAAAGAAAATTTATTTAAATATACATTTAATAAAAATAATCAACTAAACTTTAATTAACTTAAAACATTTAATTATTACTAAAAAAAAACCAATTTTAAAATATAAATATTTATATTTTTTTGTTGTTGTATTCAAACGAAAATTTCGAATTTTCTTTGTGTTTAATCACTCAAAATTTCCCATTGAAACACAGCCATATCATTACCACCAGTTGTAATAAGCCTTGAATTATTATTAACAAATTTACAGTTAGTCACATGACTACTGTGTCCACTAAACGATTTCTTTTGACCACGTAGACTAGCACATGGATATTTAAACAAATTAACTTTACCAAAATCATCAACACATACAAGAAGCTCTTTGTCTTTACATTCACTACATGCATTTATATCAGTACCATCTGATCCATTGTCCCATATTCCCAAAGTCTCCATTGATAATACACAATTTCTTGTGGCCCATTCAATATCTCTCACCAATTGAGTATCTAAAACTTGTCGACATGTCTCTGCTTTCCAAAATAATATTTCATAATCACCTGAATTACTCATTAAATATTCTGAGCTGACAGACCAATCCAAATGAGTTATAAAACTCGTATGAGCTGCACATTTTCCAGCTCTAGTATACCTTAAACCATCATCACTAACTCTATACACATAAATATTATTATCACGACTACCAACAGCTAAATATTTTCCATTAGGTGAATATTTAATAACTTCTATTTGCTCTGTACCATCGTTTTGAGCATAAATTACTTTTCTCTCGATCATATCAAATATAACCCATTTTGATTTAGTAAATCCAATAGCTACTAAATCAAGACTCGGATGTGTATTTAAACAATGTAGTTTATCTTGTAAATTAACTGACCATACTAGACTTAGAGACATTGAATCCCAATAGGATAAAATACCATCATTAGCACATGTTAAAAAACTACTAGGACTAAGACTTGAGCCTTGTGTTAGACCCCAAATTTCATCATAATGTGATCCAATAAGACAATTTATATAATCTAATTCTCCTAAATTGACTTGATAAATAGCATTTTTAATTGTTCCAATTATCAACATATTATTATTTGAATATAAAATACATCTTGATCCACCGGCTTGTTCTGGTAATTCTACACTACGACCAGTCAATTTGTAATTTAATTCCGTATCGAATTCAATTATTTTATTTGATTTTCCGCCCAAAACAAGGAGATTCTCGTTGAAATTAATTGAAAAAATACCCGAATCATAAATTTTTTTTAATATTCTTAACATTCTTGGTTCTTTAGATGCCCATACTATTAAATTACCATCCGAATCACCAGTAATCAATTCACCTTTTGAATTGAAACACATGCACAATATAAACTTTGGTTTTTCTATTTTTTGTACTTTACTAAATACATAACCATCTTGATTTTGTACTATGGTCTCTGAACTAGTTTCAAAAAGAGCTGTCTTTTTGTGTAATAAATTACCATCATAAGTCCAATAGATCAAGTGTTGTTTACCCGATGTAATTATTAAATTTTTTTCACTCGAATGAAATTCACAATTTAAAACTGAATCTGAATAGCATTTAGTTGATGTTAGCCTTGTACCAGTCTCCCAATTCCATAAACTTAACATTCTATCTGAACCATCGTCAACTATAGCTAAATAATTATTAGCCACTTTGGAAAAACTTAGACACGAAATCGAATTTTGAAATTCGTTATTTTCGATTATTTTTAATGTTGTTAAATTAATGGCATCCCAAATGCGTACATGAGGTTTTTT
This sequence comes from Brachionus calyciflorus, assembly GCA_002922825.1. Classification (NCBI taxonomy): domain Eukaryota; kingdom Metazoa; phylum Rotifera; class Eurotatoria; order Ploima; family Brachionidae; genus Brachionus; species Brachionus calyciflorus. The sequence continues at coordinate 52,522 of NTPY01000088.1, read as the reverse complement.
GCCATGACTAGCACATTGACCAGTAGCACAATGTATACGATTTGAATGTACATCAAGACATTTTATATCATCTGTATGACCGAGATAAAATCTTTGATTTCTCTCTTCAGGATTGTATAAAACGGCTACGGATGCTATGAAATAAACAATTTCCCCTGTTGATAATAAGAATAAATTAGATCTACAGTCTTTTCCTCTATAGCCGTAAACCCATTCAAGTTTTAAATTTTGCTCAGGCGCTGGAATCGTTTCGGGTAAATCGTCAATTGGGGAATATAATTTAACAGATCTTCCTCGGATTTTAAAAGTGCCTGATGAGGTTACACTATCGTTTAAGCTAGTAAGGGACGATCTAGTCGACGAGTTAGTCTTAGTTAATTTAATAGAAGGCGTCAAACTAGGACGTTTTTCTAGCTTAGGTTTATTGGCTAAAGGAATTGATTTAGGGGATATTTTTGTGAGAGATGTTGAGGTTAAATTTTGAATGGGTCTTGATTCCAAATGTTGTATTCTTCGAATACAATCGGCAAGGGCGCTTTTAAGGCAAGTTAGTTCGTCATTTTGTGATTGAACTTTACGTTCAAGAAGTGTTATTCTCTCCGATGTGTTCATTTCATCGTTAGCAATAATCAAGTCAACTTTAAAAAGTATAATAGGCCAATGATAAAATAGAGAAAAAGTGCTTTTTTATTTTTTGTAAAAAGTTACCCATGTCAGAATTGGTCGCCATTTTTTCAGATTAATAAAAATTTAAATAAAAGAATCGAATTCAATATTTTTTTTGTTTTGATGTAATTTTTTTTATTATAATTTTGTTGTTCTTGATTAATTAGTAAATATTGGAAGAGAGAGAGAGCGATAGAGTAATTTTAGAGAGAAAGAGAGAGCATGGGAACTGTTTTTATTTTTTTATTTTGAAATTGAAATTATTTGTTACATAAAAAATGATGATTTGCATGATTTTTTTGAGTGATGTTTTTTAAAATTTTTTCAAAAATAATAAGAAAAAAAGAGTAAAATGAGTAGAATGTTAACTTTGATTTTTTTATTTTTGTCTTAGAAAATTAATGCATTTTTTTTAGTATAAGATTAAATTACTTTTAAAAAATTTATAATTTTATAAAAGTAGCTTTTTTTGTTAGAGTATTCAAAATCTAGAAAAAATTACCTAAAACGCTTGTTCATAATTGCGCAACTATACCCAAACATATAGAATAACTTTAAGAAAAAAAAATGATGTTCATAAATGTTTGGTAGTTTACGGGTACAACGTTATTTCAGGGAAAATGCAGTAAAAAATAAATTAATCTAATTAGAAAACAAATTTTTATAATTTTTTGACTAATTTTGTTTAACTCTACTAAAGCATCGCCATATAATTACATGTAACTATAAAATTTGAAAGAATACACTCTATTCGAAGAAAACATATGAAAATTCATGAATTCATAAGAAAGTCGTATCATTTTCTAGGAAAACTTTTTGGATTTTTTTATTTAGAAACTAAAACTTTTACAGAACAGAGACACACTCATTAAAACTTTGAAACACAACTGCTTATTATCACTTTCCAAAACCTCTTCAGTACATCAGAAAATTATTTTTTTTTTAATTTTCTAAAAAAAAAACAAAAAAGGTTCGAATGACAATAAATGGTCTTAATATTGAGAATAAAACAGTAAAAACTTCATTAATTTAATACGGAACGATTTTTTATTATTTTACGGAATATAAAGTTCTAAAATACGGAATTAATACGGAATTCGATCTAAATTAGATGATAAATCAAAATGAAAAAAATAATACTTTAATTTTTTTTGAAAAAAAAATTCTAAATTATTAAATTCATTTTATTTTTGATATAGCACTTGCCATGAAAGACACGCTTCAATGTGTGACTGGCTTCAATTGAAGACAAAATATACACTGTAAATATTTTGAGTTTAAAGAGGATTTCCTACTTTAATGTTTAAACAATGAAACTTAATTCTGTAAAATATTTTAAATTAGCCAGTTAAATATTGTAAAACGCTACAAATTTAAGTAGGAAATACAGTACGATCCAAAACAAAGTTAACGACCTGTTTAAACACTGTTTGTACAGAACATACACAAAACAAAACAGGAACAGAAACAAAACCAAACCGAAACAGAAACATTTTAAAACATGTTCCAAAACATGTTTTTAATTGATTCGAAACATTTTTTCTAATTAAAATTGAAATGATTAAGTTTTTTTTTCAATTCTAGCCAACAAGTTCGCTACTCGTTTCATTTAGAAATTTTTTTTTTTAAAGTTAGCTCTCCTCTTATTTTAACTTTCCTCTCTTTTTTTATTTTAATTAAATTACCGCTATTCTTCTTCTTTTTTTTAATTTTCTCATAGCCAATTAAGCAATTAATATTTTAAATCTTTCATCTATTTAAAATTTTAGGATAATTAAAAAAAAATCTTTATTTTTTTATTGTCCTGCTTTGAATTGTTTTTGTATTTTAAAAAAAACATGTTTTAAAATGTGTTGTGTTGATTTGTTTCTGTTCTGTGTCGATTTTGTTTCTGTTCTGTGTTGTTTTTGTTTCTGTTCTGTGCCGGTTTTGTGTATGCTCTGTTTAAACATTGTTTATGTTTTCGTTAACTTTGTTTCGGATTGTACTGTACTTTTTTTTGGCAAAATAAAGTTTTATTACTATTACTATTTACAATTTAAATTAAAATTACTATGCAAAAATTTTCTAAATTTCAAAATTTTTTTTTTCAAATTATATCAAAGCATTAAATTTTTTTTGTGCATTTGCAAAAAATAAAATTGAAAATAGTAAATTGGAATAGTAATAAAACTTTATTTTGCCTTTTTTTTTACACATATGACTGTAAAAAAGGCTAAAATACACATTTTAGTGTATTTTTTTATTATTTCATTCCGTTTTTTAGGGATACCCTAGCACTACACTTATTTTGTTTAATATTTGATTGTTTTTATGTGAATCCGAAGAATTGACATAATTTTATGTTTTATACAGTACATTTCTGAAATAAGTTGACAGTCTGCTTAAGAGGCTGCTTAAGACCATATTTTTTTTTCTTAAAACTTGCTTAAGAGTTGCTTAAGACGTCTTAGGACCCTCTTAAGATTTGCTTAAAAAGTTGTCAACTTATTTCAGAGATGTACTGTATGAAATGATTTTTTAATTTCAAAATTATAAAAAATAATAAAAAAAAACATCTAGTCAGATATTTTGACAGACATCAAATAAGAAAAAAATTTCAAAAATATAATTCTAAATTTCACATGATAATTCCAAGTTTCGAAATTTTCCGAAATAATATTCTAATATTTTTTTAAAGAATTTTAATTGAAAAAAAACGTCATCTTTTTGATAATTTCATGTTTCATTTAATAGAATTTTTGTTACGTTTATGCCAAAGAAAATTACGAATGAAATAATTCAACCAAGTAAATTTGAAAAGATTGCTTTTCTCTAAAATTTGACCAGTATAAAAAGAGATGCTGTTTACAAAATGTTTTAACAAAAAATTTTCTAAAAATTGTTAAAGCCTTCTATCATGGACCGTTATGAATTCACTGAGTATTCATGGCTAAGAAATCCAATAAAAAATTTTTTAACTGGAGGATTATATGCTGATTATCAATTCCTAAAACTTGACACAAATATGAATGGTTTTATCGACTACCATGAGCTTTATCCTCTTTTTTACCCACGTAGTCCATTTTACCAAAGCCGATATTATCCTGGATCCTACAAATATGGATATAACTATCCTTTCTATTAATTTATATTCTTCATTTGCATCAATTATATTTAATTTAGCCTTTTTTATCTAGTAAAATAAAGTTTTAAAAAAAATTCAAATACTTTTTTTAGATCCCATATTTTTTATTCCTTTTAGAATTATTACCGTTATTCCGAAAAAAAAAATCCGAAAATTTAAATAGTACTGTATCCGCTTGCAGAGAGAAGAGGCGCAGTAGTTCAATTAATAATAATTTTATTTAATAAAAGTTTAAATATAACCGAATTATTTTCAGTTTTGATTTTTTTTGAAGTGCTTTTAGATAAATTTATGGTGCCGCTATTTGCCAAATTTTCCGAGTTGTCACCGCAAGATCGATGTTTTGATGGGATATTGCGTCTAAATTACAGTTTCGGTAACGAACTGCTGCGCCTCTCTGCAAGCGGATACGGTAATAGTTAATTCAATTGAAGAGACTCTTGACAGGTCCTTTGTGACATAACAAGTTCTGTTTGAGCTTTGTTTATAGCAATTTTTTTTGAACTGATTAATAATATTCAATTTATTAAAAATTTAAAAAAGAAAAGTATTCGCAAAAAATATATCAATCTTTGAAAAAATTTTTAAATATTTTTTTTTACCAAATTTTCTGTAAATTATTGGTAAAATCTCATAGATACTGATCTTTACCAAAAATTAGCTTTTTTAAAAAACTGATTTTTACGTAAAATATGGTAAAATATCGTGGATTTGACATAATTTACGTAACAAAACAAATGTTTCCTTATAATATTGAATGCCAATAACGATTATTTATTAAATAAAAAACTCTTTTCTTTGTTAGCTTAAAAAAACTGTCTTAAACGCTTCACTTAAAACAAATGTTTGTTGTAGCGAGTTTTCGAAATCTTAATTGTGAAATGTTAAATATTGAATAAACAGCTTTTACTAATTTTACCAAACTTAAAAAGTAAATTTTTTAAAAAATCTTTGAAAAATATTAAGCATAACAAAATACGTAAATCAATATTCTGTCAATATTTTCTAATAGTACCAGGTTACAAATTAATTTCTTATTTTGAAATTTAACTTTTTAAAAACATTACCATAAATTTTTTTAAATGCTTTTAACTCTTCTTTTAACTTTTTTTTCAATTTCTTCAATTTTATCTGAAGGTAAGTCCTATTTATTGTTTTTTTTTTCTCAATTAAAACTTAATCTTAAAATTTTCCGAAGAATTATTGCTACCATATGAGCCATCTTTAGGCTATACATCATTAGCCAAAGGAGAAACGGAATTTATACCAGTTGATTTGCACTTTTCTTTTCCAAATCTCGGATTTTATTATGACAAAGTATTTATTTCAGTAAATGGATACATAGGATTTGACAGTGGCCGTAAAATTACATACAATTTAATATATAAATGTCCTTTGACTACAAAAAGAGGAAATGGTACGGTTTCGTATCGTAATTTGTATAACGAAGAATTATTTTCCCTTCAAAATTTTATAAATGACAATTCAATTAGTTTAAAAAATGGTTTCGTAATCACTTGGAATTCTGTGTCAGGTCAATCACTGAATGAAAGTCTAAGTGTTACATTTCAAGTTATTTTAATAACTGATTCTTTAAAATCATTTATAATATATAGCTATGGAAAATTAATGTTTCCAGATTCTTCAGAGAGTTTTTTAGTTGAAATAAACTTGCGACATAAGACTGGTTATACAGATTTAGCGTCAATAATGGCGAAAGATGGTAATCAAATTAATGAAATTTCTAAAAAAACTAATTTTAATCGAGACGGAATTTGGATTTTTGAACAAAATGGTATTCTTAAACATGTTTAGAATTTAAAAAAATTCTAAAATTAAATAATTTTATAATTATTTAGAGAATACAATTTGTAATTTTGATAAATTGTTTGTTGATGAGACCCTAGATTGTTTTACTGAAATTGACATAAATGAAGAGAGATACCTTGAAATAAGCTTTTGTGGTACAATACTAAAAAGTGAACAGTTTTATTCCAAAGGTAAGAACTGATTTTATTTAGTATTTACTTTTTTTTTTATTTGACTGAACTGTTTAGGGCCTTTTTAGGGAAGCATTTAAATAATCAAATAAAAATAATCAATATATCGTAAAAATTGAGAAAATATTACCTTAGAAAATTATTGCAGAAATAATTAATTTCTGTCAAAAAAAACGGGGTCTTGTCTGTTTTGTAACCTGTTGACTCTTGTCGATTTGGTCACCGTAATTTTTTTCACGGGTAACATAAATATTTAAAATTTTGATTTTCATAAGACAAAAATTTTTTTTTGTCTTTTTTTATTCGATTACAAAAATTTTAATGGATTAAGAAAAAGATACACTATTTGATTGTTTTTATGTGAATCCGAAGAATTGACGTAATTTTATGTTTTATATGAAATGATTTTTTAATTTTTTAATTTTAAAATTATTAAAAAATTCCAAGTTTCGAAATTTTCCGAAATAATCTTTTAATATTTTTTTAAAACTCAAAGGACCGGCGTGTCAAATTTGACACTTTTTCAAAATTTCAAACTCCTTTCTCTCATAAACCATTGCTCATAATGATATAGTTTTATATTCATTTTAAAGATTATTTAATTGACTTTTATATTTATTACTTCTCAGGCTACAATCTTTCTTGAAGTCTATGTTAAAGTCAATCAAATTTTTGGAAAAAATTAGCCGGTCCTTTGAGTGTTAAAGAATTTTAATTTAAAAAAAAAAAGTCATCAATTTGATAATTTCATGTTTCGGTTAACCTTAATCTTTTTAAGGGTTAACCAAGCGGTTAAATCTTTACCATGTGCATCACTATGTTCGACCCGAGGTATCGTCAATCACAGGCCTCTAATCCGAGCTGGGATTGAAGCCAACTTTTTGACTTGAGAATAAAAGAAATTTGATTTGATTATTAATGAGAGAGAAAAGGGAGGACCCCCTAGTTTTAGGTATTTTTGACCCGTTTGCAATCCTTTTACATGTATTTTAGGGTAGGTTTGAGGTCAGTTTGAGACTTTTTGCCAAAGTTAAAAAGAGCTATCTAGGACCCCCTAGTTTTAGGTATTTTTGACCCGTTTGCAATCCTTTTACATGTATTTTAGGGTAGGTTTGAGGTCAGTTTGAGGTTGGTTTGCAATCACCTAATCATTTCTTATTTGGTGAATGGTAAACGCGTAAGACAAGGAATTTCGGACATTTGACCCAGGAGCTGGGGTTCTAAGCATTTAGTGTTTGCAACCACCTAATCATTTCTTATTTGGTGAATGGTAAACGCGGGTAACAGAAAGCAGCTCTTTAAAAAAAAATATATCTTGAAAATTTTAAACGCGAAAGGGAATAAATAAAAGGTTTTTTGACCCACTTCCGTGGGCTGTTAACCGAAGTCGACGACCGTTTTTTGGATTTGCCGTCGACCCCGGTTTAACAACACTGATAAATACTTAGATATAAAAAAAATTACAGTGAATCGGGCAATCGGATCATAGAAATCAAACCTCCTTCAAACAGTCTCAAACTTAAACCATTAAATACATAGGAAAAGATTTCAAACGGGTCAAAACTACCTAAAAATAGGGGGCCCAACTGACTTTTCTACATTTTGGAAAATTTTATATCCTTTTTCCCAGTTGAACTCTGCTTGAGCAGTTTTGACCCGCTTGTCGATAGGTGTTCGACCCCCAAAAAATAGGCTAATTTTCTCACGGGTGGCATACTTCGTTATTTTGGCTGGTGTTAACTTCACCTTACTATCGTTTGTTTAAAAATTTGGATATATCTAAAAAAGGATTTTTCTCACTAAAATTGAGTCGTTGAACACAAATTTGTAAAAAGATTCATCGGTTCAGGTCCAACAAACTCTTTAACATAACTTTTATTCTTATGCCTTTTTTTTTACAAAATTGAAGATCGAAAATATCTAATTGAAAAAAAATTTACCAATTCCATGATAGGGTTTAATAGATCGTCAACAATTTTTATAATTGTGGTATCAACGCTAAATAATTTGACATTCACTCTTTTAAGTAGGTGAACATAAAGCAAAAGATTACTTTAATTTAGATGAATAATTTCTTTAAAGTCGTTTACTTTTAAGCAATTTTATTTTAAACGTAATTTTTTTTTAGTTCAAATCAACCAAACAACTATTAAAGTTGCGTATAAAATTCAATGCTCTATAGAAGGAAATCTTGAATTTATTATTAAAAAAACGTCCAATAACGCAATACTTTTGGTGAAATATTTTCAAGTTATTAAGCAAATTACACAAACTGCTAGACTTATCAAATCAACTAAAATAACATTAAAAGAAGCTTCAGCAACAAATAGCATGCTTAAGACAGATTTGCCAACAGCAATTTTTGAACCTTACAATGAAGCATTTAATTTAGAAAAAATTTACAAAATAGAAAAAAATAAGTCTTTTACAAATCAATTTCATATTAGCTTTAATTTCAATGATATAAATCAATTTGATATCTTAATTTGTTTAACTGAATGTTCTAAAGATGAAAATTGTCAAATGGTTTCATTTAGTGGAAGAACTTGTGGTTTCTATTCTAAAAAACCGGAACATACAGAAATAACTGATTCAAATGAAAATGATCTTTATTTGAAAATGTGAATAATTATTTAAAGAAGTCTTTATTTAAAATAGAATATTAGTTAGAATATTTATTGTTGGATGGATACCGTGATTTCTATGAAATTTTTTATGCGATTTAAAGTTGAGACCCAATTCAAACATGTCAATACATCAATTCAAAATTAAAAAATAAGATAATTAAGTTTTTATGAAAATTAAATAAAAAGTTTTTCGGTACTCAAATAATTTTAAAGATTTTTGATTAATCTAGAATTAAATTATGAAAAATTTCCTTCTTTTTAGTAAATTTTTCAATATTCTTTATTTAGTACATCTGATCAAAGATACAGAACAAAGCTAAAATAGGTTAACGATAACACGAACAGAAAGTGAACACTGTTCGAAAACAAACAATGCTCGAACATTGTTTCACATTTATGAAAATGTTCGAACACGCGTTTAACTTATTTTAGCTTTGTGCTGTATATAATTAATTGATTGAACATTTGTCCAGGTTTAGGTCCACATTCGCTAAAATATTATTTATATTTTCGAGAAAAAAAATTATTTTTATTAATTTAGTCATGAAATTATGTATTTGTCATGTGGAATAAGTCAAATAAATTATTTAGTCTAAATTTATATTAATTAGTTTAAAAAATTATAAAAATTTTCATTTAGACTAAATTTGATTTTTATTTTCGATTTTTTTAATTTAGCTTAAATTATATAAGTTTAGTGACAATTATAAATAAATTTTTTTAATAATAAAATAAATTCAATTTTTTTCGAATTGTCTTGTACACTGGCTATTAACAACTCCTTTATGGCAACGTGAATTGCAAAATACTCCATTTTGTTTACATTTACAATTTCTTTCACACTTTCCTGAACAGTTACATTTTAAAAAGCCTTGTCCACCAGTTATAGAGTGTAGAGCATTTATTTCTCTTAAAGTCTTTTCTGTATTCAAATCTAAGGATTCTGGAGAAATTAACTTTTGCTTACAAATATGGAACATATTCCGTGAAAACCAACGTTTTATAATTCCATGCTTAGTAGCTAACTGATAAGTCATATGTTGCTTATTTATTTTGACTATATAAGCTAAAATGTTTAATAAATCACCAAATTTTCTACAGGTAAATTATTCTTATCACTAACTTTTAAAACTTGCTGTAAATGTTCTTCTTCTGTTAGTTGAGATAAAATTTCTTTTGGTATAGTTGTTGAATTTAAGCCTAAAGGCATTTCTCTACCAAATGTTGCATAAAAAGGAGTACACTTAATTGTAGAATGATAAGAATTGTTTTTTTGCATTTGGACAAATTTTAGACCTAAGCTCCAATTTTTTGAATTATTGTCAACCATCCATAAACTAAGCATGTTTTTGACATCTTGGTTAGCTCTTTCAACTGACCCTTGAGATTGTGGATGGCGTGGCTTACCATGAACAATAGTCAAATTAGGCCAAATTAATTTTAATTCTTTTATCACATTTGCTACAAACTCGCGACCATTATCCATTTGTAAAATAAAAGGACATCCAATTAGTGTAAAAATAGGTATTAATTTTAGTGCCACCTCTCGAGCACATTTTGAAGTTAAAGCTTCTAATATTGATAATTTGTTTGAATGATCTTGATAATGCATCGCCCATTTCCAAATTCCGTCAGCCATTGATTGATAATCAATCAAATCTAACTGACCACGACTCATAAACCCATTTGATATAATTGGCTTTACAACTACTTTTTTATTTCCAGCTTTAGTTCTTTTTTTTTGACACCCAAGGCACAATGAATTGTACAAAGCGACACGCTTTTGTTGTATGTTAGCAAACTTTTTTTTGGCTTCTTTTAGAGTTTTCTCAATGCCACCATGACCAACTGCAAGATGACAACTGTGAATTTCATCAAATAACTGTTCTGTTGGAACAATTATTAAGATTCCCTGATTTTTTTCATCGATTTTTTTGATGAGTTTGGTTGTACCAGCGATTTCTAACAGTTGGTAACGGCGCATATAATAATAAACTGAGTCATCTTTAGTATTGGGGTTTGTTTTATTTTCTAATAATATGCGAATTATTTCTTTTAATTGTGAGTTTGAAAATACCATTCTTTCATTTGACTCAGAATCTTCACTTATTTTTAAAAGGGACTCATAGAATGAAGTTTTGTGGCGGTCAATTTCAAGATCCATTTTTTAAAATTAAAATAATTTTTATGAATAAGTAGTTATAATTTAGTGTAATTTATTTTACTTAGTGTAAATAATACTCAATTTTTATTAAATTTAAGTTAAATAAGCAACAGGTTTTAAATTTAGCTTAATTTGATTTTTTTTCTAATTTTTAGACTAAATAATTTATTTGACTTATTCCACATGACATATTGCGTAACTTCGAATTGCGATGCTTCTAGTTCATTTGAAACTTTAATTTTTAATTCGCCTCTAGAGATATTTTATTTGTTGATTTATTTCTTTTAATTTTTATTTAAAAATAGTCTTTTTTTTTAAATAAAAATTATTGAAAAATAAATTATTCTGAAATTTTTTAATAAGGTTACCTAAACCATAAACCCTAGTTTTATTTTCTATGTTTTTGAAACCTGATTTAACATTAAGATACCGTAACCGCTTGCTGGCGAGAGCTGCTCTAATGGGGAGCGAACGATAAAAAAGCAGTGCGCTTATTACGTATAGTAACATACAAAAAAATTCGAAATTAATTTAATGTCGCAATTATCCTTCGCTGTACTCCTGGAGGGGTCCAGTAACCTAATTTTCCTTAATGTTCCAGGTTTATACACAAAGTGACTGAAAAAAAGTTAGTTAAAAAAGCACCAAAAAAAAAATTAAATTAAAATAAAAAAAATAATTTAGGTATTTTTGTGTAACTTTTAGTAAGTCACATTTTTTAAAAGCGCATAAGTGCCAATCAAAATTTTTTTGATTGGCACTTATTAAGTTTTACAGATTTAAAAAAAAAAATTTTTTTTAAATTTATATGTGAGCTTATATAAGACTTTTCTTTAAGAGCGACATTAATTGGACAAACAAAAAAAATTTTGATTGGCACTTATGCGCTTTTAAAAAATGTGACTTACTAAAAGTTACACAAAAATACCTAAATTATTTTTTTTATTTTAATTTAATTTTTTTTTTGGTGCTTTTTTAACTAACTTTTTTTCAGTCACTTCGTGTATAAACCTGGAACATTAAGGAAAATTAGGTTACTGGACCCCTCCAGGAGTACAGCGAAGGATAATTGCGACATGAAATTAATTTCGAATTTTTTTGCATGTTACTATACGTAAATATGCACTGCTTTTTTATCGTTCGCTCCCCATTAGAGCAGCTCTCGCCAGCAAGCGGTTACGGTATAAATAATTTTAAAACTAAATATCAATTCGCGATAGGATCGGCTAAATATTCGAAAATTTTTGATTAAAAAGCACATGAGATATACAGGTTTAATTTTTGAAGCATAATGTTTAATAGAGAGCTTAATTCTCTACAATAACTAGTGTGGGGCGTTCGGTCCGGAAAGTTCGAACCTTGAAAGTTCCAACCATAAAAAGTTCAAAGTGAGCATTAAAAAAAATCATATTCAAGTTTAAAAGTCAAATAATCAGCACTAGAAAATATTGGATTTTTTGTATTTTTTTGAAAAAACTTAATCAAAATTGATAACTTTAATTATTTTGAAAAAAAACCGAAGGTGTCCATCTAGATTTAATAGAATTGTTAACCACTGGAATCAATTGACACAAGAAACAATCGAAGCAAAGTATCAAAATAGTTTCAAATCGAAAATTGATGAGTGGTTGTTGAAACGTTGTTTGAATCGACTGCTATGGCCCAAAAGGACTCTCCTTGTTTCAAGCTGCAGTTGATACTATTACTAAAAAATTCTTATCGCCTGATCTAATCAAAATTTGCTCAAAATTTTTTTGTGTTGGAAAAGAAAAAAATTTTTGTTGTACTAAGTACCCATAGCAAAACTTTGGAAAATATAAAAAGAAAAAAGCAACATATTTATAATTTATTATTAAGTTCTCATGTTATACTATTTTAAGATTATGACCTGGATAAGTTAAGATCTTCAATTTAAATAAGTAAGCAACTAAGTCAAAGCCAAAGTCGGCACATATTTTATTTTTCCTAAGTAAATGAACAAAATAGAAAAAAGAATACGCAATTGATAAATTACCATAATATTTTTTATTTTTAAATTTTACTTTATAAAGCATCATTTTTTAGCCTTTACTAAAATTAAAAATGGATTCTAAAGTAAGTATTAAAATTTTGGTAAAAAAAATCTAAATTTATTAATTGCTTCAATTTTTCTAATTTTTAAGTTACTTGTTACAGCATTGGAAACAGGTTCAGTTTTTGTATCTAATTTTACAAAATGTTTATTCTATGAGCAAAATTGTATGGAAATAAGTGAAATAGAAAAACTTTTAGATCAAAATGACCTAAATGAGAAAATAGAAGGTGTCAAAAAAATTCTAAGTTTAAAAGAAACAAAAAAAATATACGATACCGTATGGAATACGAATGTAAATAAACCAGTAAACGAACTAGTTGATTTAGTACGAAATGCTCAGCAAACAGGTGAATTATGCACAGATACGGTGAATAATTTAAAAAAGTGTATTCAAGAGACACGATTGGTAATGGCTAATGAAACTATGAGTTCATTTGCCAAAGCTAGTGCAGCTCTTTTTGCAACTGAAATTTTCTTTCTTAGTCAAACATGGACAGAAATAAAAAGCGCTGAAAATATTGTTGAAGACATTAAATTATTCGAAGAAATAGACCAAAATTTTCAAGATTTACACAAAAATTTAAAAGATCTTGAAGAATTAATTAGTGGAGAGATGTTTGACGAGGCAAGAGAGGCCTTATGTGTCATTACCATTTGTCACACGGACACTATGGGTTTATTAAATAAAATTGAGCTTAAAAATAGTTTACACAGTCTAAATCTTTCGAATAAAAGTTCAATAAGAGGTGTTGTCTCAAATGGTATATCAACATTGACCGCGTTGCATAATTTAGCTCGTTTAAACGAGAATTTAAACTCGTGGAATAGGGTCTTTGGATTTTTTACAGCTAGCTTATTTGCCATTTTAACAGCTTATCATGCCGATAATTATACACTTACGAATAAGCGCATCGATGAGATTAGACTTAAAGTTTTAGAATTTGAAAAAAAAGAAAATGACTTGAGACGCATTGGAAAATTGATTCAAAAATCAAGAGATTTTTTAAAGCAAAAAAGATCATTTAAAACCGATTTAAATAATAATTTATAAAAAAAAAACTTTTGACCAAGATGTAAATTAAATTTTTTTTGAGATTTCATGTTTTCATGGATTTTTGAGTGGTGCTTTTTCTGAAATATTATTGTAAATAAATTATTTAAATTAGATCTTTTTCCAATTTAGTTAAACAACGTATTGTGGCTATCTTAGACCATCGAGTTCCCCCCTAATCACCCTCTGTAAGTTTTTTCAATATAAATGACAAACTGGAACACTTTTCAACCGGTAATTGATCAAATTTTTTTTCAGTTATATCGGATATTAAATCCTCATCAGTTAGACTGGTGCGAGTCGGCGATCAATTAAAAGAAAAATAAAAGATTTATAAAGAAGAGGGATTTTTACGAATAGTTCTATTTATCAAAATTTTTTTCATAAGAAAAAAACTGGGAAAAATAGAAAAATGAAACTGACATCATAAAAGCCACAATAAAAAAATACTTTTGAATCTCCCAACTTATTATTTTTAAAAAAAGTCAGTTGCATCTAAAATGATGCATAAGATTCATTGAAGCTAGTTGAGATTTTAATAATTACTCGGAATGTAATTATTAAAAATAATTATCCAAGTCAACTAACAATATTATGACTAAGACATGCATGCATCTGGTTGTTCTATCCTTTAAATAAATAAGATAGAACTACAATCGAACGTAGGTTCCTTTACCTACGTTAAGAAATTTCTTAGTTCTTAGAAATCTTAGATCTTAGAAGTTTTCTAAGAAAAAAAATTGAGATTCTCAGATGTTTAACTTCCAAAAACATCTAAGAACAACTAAGAATTCCTAAATATTTTTTTAAATGACAAAAATATTCTTTGTTTTTGTACTTAAAAAAAGTTTGTTAGAGCCTATCAGCTTCATCTTATTTAACTTTTACTTGTTCAATTGTCTTATAATTAGAACGATTTGAAACTTCAATTTTGGTAAGTTACTTTACTAGTTGGTAAGTTACTTAACTTCTAAGATTTCTAAGAACTAAGAATTTTCTTAACGTAGGTATTTTCTTTAGTCTTCTTAAAAAAATTTCTAATCGATTTTACTTTTTTTGTCGCTATTTTTCGGACCCGTTCAAATATATAAATGTTCATTTTTATTTACGGATTCCAAACACTTATGGCGTATTCAAGATGCTAAGTAATTTAAGTAAGTTAAGCGCCTTGCTAAGTAATTTAACAACAAATGAATTTTTTACCATACTGATTCCTTTCAAAACATTTAATTGAATATTAAATTCAACTTAATTGTAAAAATCAAAAATTTCTTTGAACATTTGAATTTAGTTAGAACTTAAATATAATTCCAATAATTATTCTACAGGTTCAAAAAAGAAATTCTATTTTAATCAAGTTTAAGCTTTTTTCAAAGCTATTCCTTAAAATTTATTAATTTAAAAAAACCTTTCAAAAAGATTTTTATCAAAAGAAAACTAGACTTAGAATCGAAAAAGGGGTAGGCTGTGTCTTTTGATTTTTTAAAAGTAGGGGGCTTAAGTCTAGGTGTAAAACCTTAAAGATACGACATTTAGGAAACGCACAACGAATTTTTTGGATAGAATTAAAACCAAATAAATATTTACGGTAATTCAATAAATTTAATAAAATGAAAAGAAGATGTTTAAATAAATGTTGTTTAAAGAAAATTTAAAATGATATATCAATTTGAAAACCTTTTCCTATTTCGGCTATTTCAATAGTTGTTCCCAAAATTGTAAGATCCAGGAAAACCATAAGCTCCTCCATTCAATGCATTATAGGGATTTGGAGTATAACCAAGTTCATAGGGATCAACATATCCATCCATATTTCTATCAAGTTTCAAGAATTGCAAATCAGCGTATAATCCACCAGTGATCATATTTCTGAATGGATTCATTAATCTTGAGTAAATGTTGAATTCAAAACGGTCCATTGTTATTCTAATTTAATTATTTTCTTTTGATTCAAAATTGAAATTTTCGTTGAATTTTTTTTCATTTTTCAATATCTTTTTATACCCGTGAAAATATAATATAAATTTTCAGAAATTGTGGTCGAAAGTTTTTAGACTAATTTTTTGAGAATAGAAAAGAAATTCTTTGAACAAAGTTTACACGTGATCCATTGCAATTTTTGCTTTTTAAAGAATAATGTTTTAAAAAATTTTAAATATTTTCTCGCACCTTAAAACATCCAGATTTTTTATATAATTCAAAAGCATTTTTTTTTTGGAAAAATTACAAATTTTTTAAAAAATATGCTATTCTAAAATTTGGGCTAATTCAAGAAATGTACTTTGAATTTAAAAATTGAATTTGTAATTTTAAAAAATTAAGTGAACCATTGAATTAAAAGTTTACCTTTGAAACCTTTTTCCAAAATTTATATTATATTTCCACGGATATAAAAAGAGATTCGTTTATGAAAAAAAATTCAACAAAAATTTCAATTTTAAATCAAGAGAAATCAACTAATTTAGAATAAAAATGGACCGTTTTCAATTTAACATTTACTCAAGATTAATGAATCCATTCAGAAATATGGTCACAGGTGGATTATACGCTGATTTGCAATTCTTGAAACTTGATAGAAATATGGATGGATATGTTGATCCCTATGAACTTGGTTATACTCCAAATCCCTATAATGCATTGAATGGAGGAGCTTATGGTTTTCCTGGATCTTACAATTTTGGTAACAACTATTGAAATAGCCGAAATAGGATAAGGTTTTCAAATTGATATATCATTTTAAATTTTCTTTAAACAATATTTATTTAAAGATCTTTATTTCATTTTATTAAATGAAAATTGTTGAATTATTTATATTTTAAGTTTTTTTTTATTCAATCAATATAATAAAAACAATGTGTCAATAATAGCTACCATATCCTCTAGTATACGCACCTGGATAATAACCCCCATGACCTCGATAATTACCATGGCCTCCTTGACCTCTATAACTATCATAGCCTCCATAACCACCATATTTTCTGCTTTCACCATCAGCATATTCATGATAATCGATTCGGCCATTTCTATCCCTATCAAGCAAGTTAAACTCTTCATTTGCTCGTCTATAATTTGAATATGGACTATTGTATGGATGAGTTATATCATAATATGCAGCATATTCTTCTCTATCTATTTGGCGATCCATACCAGCAATATTTCGGTATTTTAAAAAAGACATTCTTTCTCCTAGATTTTTTTTTCTATTAGATTTAAAAAAATTTTATTTTCGAAAGCTTGAATTTATAGATCCTTAAATGGACTCTTCTGAAATTTTATCAATTTGTCACTCATAACATGCATCATTTAATTTTCTAAACTAAAATTTTTATACAACTCATTTTTTAAAAATTTTATTTGATCAAAATCTTATATTTCGATAAATAAACATGATAGTTATCTTAGATGATAATAATTTTATTTATACATAATAAAATATTTTTTTTATAAAAAAAAAGGAAAAATTTTGTAAAAAAAATTAAAATTTTAAAGCTATAAGAATTAAACACGGTTATCTATAAATATTGATCTTAGACCATTCTTGTTTTAGTTTTATATACAGTGGTTCCGGAAAGTTTAAAACATTAGTCTTTTTTTGCATTATTTAATTAAAATGAACAAAAATTTGTGGTATAATAACGTTATTGGGCTCCCCAAAATTTTTTTTATTTTACTTCAGACTATTTCTGATAATTTCAACTGTTAATGTTTATTTTCTTTGTCCAAAAAGTTTAAGACATCTTGTATTTATCATAATTTTTAGAATAAAGGCGTTTTTTTACAAAATAACCACCAAATCCTGCAAAAAAATGGGAAAAGTAAAATTATTAAATGCTCAGAATTAATCAATTTTATGTCTAATCCAAAAAAAAATTAGATTTCTAGTTAGATCGTGCCTATTTTGGTGATAAATACCAGATGTCTTTAACTTTTTGGACAAGCAAAATAAACATAAATTTTGGGGTATATTTTTGATGCCTTGATTTTTTAAAAGGTTTAGACTGACTGGCGAAATTAACAGTTGAAATTATCAGAAATAGTCTGAGGTACCGTAAAAACTGACAAACAGGCCCATGGGCTTATGCTAAATAATTGGGGGGGCTAAAAAATATCAACCTTGGTTTTATTTTAAGGAGAAGCCCAGGGCTTATATGTATATTAAAATTGATATTACCATGGGCTTATGAATAAATTAATATTGAACTGACCATGGGCTTATGTACAATTTTTTTTATTAAATAATGGAAAAGTGAAAATTTGTTAAAATTTAAATATAAAATAATGTTCGATTTTAGTTTTTTTAGAAAAAAGAAAATAAAAGAGAAAAAAATCAAATATTTTCATCATCCGATTCGGTATCGGTTTCCATATCTGAATCTTCTTCTAAATTTTCGTTGATAGTCAATTCTTCGCCCTCTTGAAACCCGTCAACGTCTCGAGCATTATCGTCGACTACATCGTCAATGAATTTTTTATTTGATATCAAGTAACGGAGCTGCCGATGGAACATTTGGGCTTGTACTTAATTCTTTTTTTGATACCTCATGGGCTTGTATTTAATTTTTTTTTTTTTACCCCATGAGCTTGTATTTAATAATGATAATTTTATTATAAGGTATTTAATTAAAAGCCCAGGGCCTATATGTATTTTATGGGATGGGCTTATATCATTTTTTAGGGGGAGTGCTTATAGGCTAATACTCATGTTTAGCCCTGGGCTAGTTTGTCAGTTTTTACGGTAAAATAAAAAAAATTTCGGGGAGCCCAATAACGTTATTATACCACAAATTTTTGTTCATTTTAATTAAATAATGCAAAAAAAGACTAATGTTTTAAACTTTCCGGAACCACTGTACATACTGCATAACTGTAAAACTGCAAAATCTAAAGAGATAAAAATCCATAAAAGCATTCCACTTGAAGGTTTTAAAGGCACTCTGAAGATCAGTTTTAGAAAAATTATTGAAGGAAATTATATTAGCTGATTAGCCAATATAAAATTAAGATTCCTCGGATATGGGATTAAAAATTATATATTCAGAATACATTCTGCATCATGGAAAACAGAAAATAAAAAGGCTAATCAGCTAATATATTTTCCGTTCTATTCAAAAGTACATTAAAATGAATGTGTCGGTCCTTTTATTTATCAAAATGGCCTTTCCTTCAATATTTTTTCTAAAATTGTTCTTTCCAAAACTTTTTTTTACTTGGGTAAATTTCCGAAATTTTACCATAATTTACGTAAAATTACCAGATTTTACAAAATAAAATTATTCTTTTAAAAAAAATTTTATTTTAAGATAAATATTTAGAAAATTTCTCCAATAAAAATTTAATATCGGCTTCGAATTCTGGGTCACTCTTTGCATTTCTTCTCATTAATATTTTATACGCATTTTCAAAATCGCCCAAACGAACATAACACAAAACAGCTGTTTCATAATCGCCTACCTGATTCGAATACAAAGCATACTTAATCAAAATTCTATTGATTAAATCACTTTGTGATACCAATCTAATTTGAGCTAGACACAACGCATACAAATACAAATTAAAATTCATAAAAATATCAATAGCTTTTTCTATTTGATAACTTGTACAACAATACATAACAGCCTTGTGAATTAAGTCCAAATTGGACGAGTTTTCTTTACTTGATAATTGATCTATGTAACCATCGATCAATTCTTTTAAAACAGGACTCGAACAACTTATCATTGATTGATAAAGATTCAATATTAAATCATTCATTTGATTTGTTTCTTTGAATTGCTTGACTATTTTGAATAAATTTCCCTTCCATATGTCAAATATCCACCATTTTTCATAATTAATTCGCTTTAATTCGAGCTCTTCTAACTTTAAAAGTTTCAATACACTCGAACGATTACAAAATAGATTGAGAATTAAATTTTCTTTATCAAAATTAAAAGTTTCCATATCAATGTTTGATATTTTATTTTCTTCGTAAAGAGTCTTAAACAATACTAAGCAATCGTTTAATTTAAGTTTAGGATTTTTATTTCCAGTTGAACTAAGTGTAAATAAAGACTTGAGTTCTTGAGATTTTGATGGTTTAGTCTGTGGTTTTGGTAAAGGTTGTGGTAGTTTTATTGTTTTTAGACACATGTCTAAACTCTTTGTTTCCATTTGAATTTCTTCATTCTCAATTTTAAGTGTTTCTTTCGTTTCTTGATTTATTAACTTTGATTCAGTTATGTTGAGCGATTCTTGTTCTGTTTTTTTAAATGTTTGTTGTTTTTTGACTTGTTTTGTTTTCTTTTTACCGAATAGTATCGAACCTAGAAAATAATATTATATAATTGGGATTCAAATTTTAAAAAGATAGAAAAGTGAACTTTTTTTTAAAAATTTTTTGAATGTTTCTGTACAAATAAATCAGAAAAAAATAATTTTAAATTCAATTAATTTTATTATGTAAAAACAAAAAGGTTATATTTAAATAAATTTTGTAAGAAATTAAATTAATAATGTGAGTTGTATCTAGGAAAACCATAAGCTCCTCCATTTAATGCATTATACGGATTTGGAGTATAACCAAGTTCATTGGGATCAACATATCCATCCATATTTCTATCAAGTTTCAAGAATTGCAAATCAGCGTATAATCCACCTGTGACCATATTTCTGAATGGATTCATTAATCTTGAGTAAATGTTGAATTCAAAACGGTCCATTGTTATTCTAATTTAATTATTTTCTTTTTATTTAAAATTGAAATTTTCGTTGATATTTTTTTTCATTTTTGAATCTCTTTTTATACCCGTGAAAATAAGAAATAAATCATCAGAAATTGTGGTCGAAAGTTTTTAGTCTAATTTTTTGAGAATAGAAAAGAAATTCTTTGAACAAAGTGTAAACGTGATCCATTGCATTTTATGCTTTTTAAAGAATAATTTTTAAAAAAATTTAAAATATTTTCTCACACCTTGAAACATCCAGATTTTTTAATATTATTCAAAAGTATTTTTTTTTTGGAAAAATTACAAATTCTTTAAATCATATGATATTGCAATATTTAAAGAAAATTTAGACTAATTCAAGAAATATACTTTGACTATAAAAAAAATTGAATTTGTGATTTTAAAACATTACGTGAACCATTGAATTAAAATTTTACCTTAGAAACCTTTTTCCTAAATTTATTTGTTATTTTCACGGATATAAAAAGAAAATGAAAAAAAATTCAACCAAAATTTCAATTTTAAATAAAAATAAAATAATTAAATTAGAATAACAATGGACCGTTTTGAATTCAACATTTACTCAAGATTAATGAATCCATTCAGAAATATGATCACTGGTGGATTATACGCTGATTTGCAATTCTTGAAACTTGATAGAAATATGGATGGATATGTTGATCCCTATGAACTTGGTTATACTCCAAATCCGTATAATGCATTAAATGGAGGAGCTTATGGTTTTCCTGGATCTTACAATTTTGGAAACAACTATTGAAATAGTCAAAATTGTAGAAGGTTTTACAGTGGATCTTGTATAAATGTAACGTCAACCGTCAACCGTCAACCGTCACCGTCAACTTTGACCGTCAACCTACCGTCACCGTCACCGTCAACTAACCGTCACCGTCACCGTCAACTAACCGTCACCGTAACCGTCAACCAACCGTCACCGTAACCGTCAACCAACCGTCACCGTAACCGTCAACCGTCAACCGTCACCGTCAACCGTCACCGTCAACCGTCACCGTCAACCGTCACCGTCAACCGTCAACATATTAATTGATTTTTATTTTAGAAAATAAACAAGTTTTTAGAATAAAATTTCTAAATATTTATTGATTTTTTAAATTTATTTCAAAATACTAATAAGTCAATTATCGAAGGCAAAAAAGATTAATTTTTCTTAAAATTTATATTATAAAATTAAATTGACTTATTAGTTTTTTGAAATAAATTTAAAAAATCAATAAATATTTAGAAATTTTATTTTAAAAACTTGTTTATTTTCTAAAATAAAAATCAATTAATATGTTGACGGTGACGGTTGACGGTTGACGGTGACGGTTGACGGTTGACGGTTACGGTGACGGTTGGTTGACGGTTACGGTGACGGTTGGTTGACGGTTACGGTGACGGTTAGTTGACGGTGACGGTGACGGTTAGTTGACGGTGACGGTGACGGTTAGTTGACGGTGACGGTGACGGTAGGTTGACGGTCAAAGTTGACGGTGACGGTTGACGGTTGACGTTACATTTATACAAGATCCACTGTAATATTGGTATATCATTTTTTAATTTTCTTTAAACAGTATTTATTTAAGCATCTTATTTTCATTTTATTAAATAAAATTTATTGAATTATTTCTGTTTTAACTTATTTTTCGAATATATTTTTCCCGAATCCTTTAAGAGTCGACACATTTAGCTAATTAATTATTTAATCATTTATGTCAACAAAAAAACAAAAATTATTCACTTTTTGTAATTATTAAAGATTAAAAAATTTTTTTTAATTTTATCTTTTGTTTTAGGATAACCCAGAGATAGAAAACAAGGAATAAAAGTTTTCCTATTTATTTTAAATATATTTTTAAAGGCAAATTTTCTAAAAAAACGGATTTTTTAATGATTATCAATTGGTAAAAACTATTAAATAACGAGCTAAAAATTGACTTTATCAATGAGTCCCAAAAAAAAATATTTTTATTATTTCTAGACTATTTATGCTAAAATCACTAGATTGTTTCTAGCAAAAAACTAAGCCACAAAAAATATACTTCAGTGGTCCCGAATAACGTCCTACCCATACCCGTCCACCATTCATTTTTGAAGTACGCGTACGGGTACGACGTTAATTCGGAACCAGTGCAGTACCTCAAAATTTATGTTGATTTTTCTTGACAAATAACTTTAAGTCGTCTGTTTTTTCTTCACCAAAATAACCAAAATTGCCTTAGAGCTCTTTTTATTTTAAGAATTAAACATAAAATTAATTAATTTAAGCATTTAAGTATTTTGGACAAATTTTGGAGTATATTTTTGATGCCTTAGTTTTTTGCAAGTATGAGAAAATTATTAAAAATAGTCTAAAAGTAATTAAAATAATTTAGCCTTTAAAATTATGATTCCAGAAATTTTTGTTTAATTCAATGAAAATACGTGAAAAAATTTTACCTTCTGAAATCAGCCTATATTGTAAGGGTAACAATTTTGTTTTGTTTTTAATAATTAACTCCTTAATAATAACTTACATTGTTCAGGAGGTTTTTTGAATTCTTGAGAATCAATTCTCCATTTATGCAAACAATAATCTTCTCCGCCAGAATAGACTACATTTGGATCATCATTAGAAAACAAACAACACAACAATTTATCACTATGACCTCTATAATTAGCCACATAATCACCAGAATCGGCATTCCAAATTTGAACAGTTGAATCATATGAACAACTAGCCAACAAATTTGAATCTAAATTTTGACACCAACTTAATCCCGTAATACGCTCTTTATGACCAATTAACTTATGTTTATATTTCGAGTAAAAATTAATCGATTTTTCCGTTTGATTTACTTCACTTATAAGCTGTTTAAAATCGACAATTATAACACTGAAATCATTAGAACCACTCGCTAAATAGACCGGTTCATTTTTATTCAAATCAAAAGTGCTTACATTCCATTTTATATAAGTTACTAGTTTTTGATGATTGAATAAACAGCATAATTTTTTAACTTGACGATTCTCTTTTTTATAGACTTCAATCGATCCGTCAAATTTACCAATACAAAAATAAAAGTCATTGGTTTCTTTAATGCTTAATACTGAGAATTCAGTAAGACCATAGTCTATACTACTCTCTGATTTTTCTTCATTGATTATTTTACTTAAGGATTTGTAAAAATTTAAGCTTTTTATATTTTCTGTATTGAGATTTTCTTTTGAAAAAGAGACTGATCTTAAGCAATGTTGCATTATTTTACCATCAGCAACTGAATAAAGATTGAATTTTCTACTTGTTTCTTCATTATTGTTTTCTTCGTCTCCTAATAAATCTTCACACCAGAGTAATGTGTAAACACTTTGATTGTAATTGGTGTATATGTAATTGGCTGGTTTGGATGTTGACATCACGTCAGCTATACCAATTTTACCATCTTTTGTACCAAATGCTAGAAATGATTCCTTTGTTGGATGCCAAGCTATTTGTGTTACTTCACTTTTAATATTATTCGCAAATGTTTTTACATTTTGTTTTTCGTTAAGGAATTTAATAGTCGAGTCACCAACTGCAATAGCCATATAATCTTTAAAATTTAAAAATAAATTATTTTTTGCATACTCTCAAAAATTTAATTTAGTTATTTTTTTTTGATTTTAAGTGGTCAGTAGTAGAACAGGTAACCTATTGTTAAACTAATTATCATTCTGGTATCTACAGTATTGATGGAGTTTACCATTTTTTTTCGTCCCGCGGCAAAATAAAATTTTTCAAAAATCATATTTTCTACATGTTTTATATATCATTTTAAAGCTCATCTTTTGCACATTCTAAAAATATGAATTTCATTATTATAAGATTTTCTATTAGCATACTACGGTATCCGGAAGTAAACCATCCAAAAATGCATTTTTCCATTTTTTTCAAAATTTTCCGCCTTATTAATTTTTCTTTTAAAAAAACATTCAAGTGTTCAAAAGAGGATGTATAAGGTAATTTTTCTCCAAAGATCTTTGAGATAACTAATACCAAAGTTTAGCTATTCAAATTTGAAAAATGCGTAAAATTTAGACTAAACCATAAACGAAGACAAACGATCCATTTTTATGAATGATGTTATATATCATTTTATTCAGGATTAAAAGTTGTATAACATATCAGCCTGTAGCGGTTAGCCGTTAAAAAACCAGCAAAAAGGGCTCAAAATTAATGGCAATCTAAGCTTTAAAAATTCTTAATTGCCTGAATCAAGACTTTTTTCAAACTAAATTTTGAAGTTCATGAATTGTCTTTACAATCTATAATTAAAAAAATATCTAGAAAAGGGTTTTAAAAATATGTTTTTTGTTGTTGAAACTTTTGCATATTAATTAACCGTTTAATGAGATTAAAATGCGGAAAAAATTTTAAAGCGAAAAATTTCTCTGTTAATTATTTTTTTTTCAATACGTGAATTCTTATGAAAATATGCATTTTTAAGGCTTAAATTGCCATTAATTTTGAGCCTTTTTTGCTGATTTTTTAACGTATAGCCGCTGCAAGCTGAATTTTTGATATGTTATACAACTTTTAATCCTGAGTAAAATGATAGAATGTGCTCATCTTTTATGAGCGTTAAAATGATATAGAAAAAATATAGAAAAAATGATTTTTGAAAGATTTTATTTTGCCGCGGGATATCCTTTGAAAATTACTGCATTTCTCACGATTTAACGACGTATCCGTACCGAACCTGTACCGTACCAATAAAAAAAAAATTTTTTAAATTTAAAAAAATGAAAAAAAAATTTTTTTGGTACGGGTACGGGTAAGGTACGGGTAGACGCTTATTGGATTTGGTCATCTTTAATTCTCTTGTGTTAAAGAGATTTTAAATCCTAATCGCGATTACTTCCAATGTACTTGTGAACGAAGAATTTAATTATCATAGAAGCAAAACTTTGAAACTTACTTGGATCGATTGGAGATGGCGTTATAGAATACACAAATCCATTTAAAGTAGTCATACTTTTTTCTTGTTTGTACGTTTTTAAACACCAAATGTTCAGCTTAATTTAAAAAAAATAATAAAAAATTATATTCTTTTTAAAGAAGATATAAAAAATTAATTTTACAAGTCGATCCAAAGACAAAGTGACAATTTTATCCTCACAATAAATAATATCGAAAATTATTTTCTTATGCATTTGATTATCCGGCAAGCTCATAAAAGTGTTCCATTTAATCAAACTCTCATTAGACGAAACACTTTTCAAATTTTCTAAATCAATATAAAATAATTCACCCCTTTAAAAAAAAAATTTTTTTCCAAACCAAATTTTATTTTCAAATAAAAAACTACTTGAAAGAACCAGTTAACAATAAATTCGGTCTTGGCCAACATAATGGTGTATAACTAATTTGATTATCTTTTCCTTTAGAATTTTTCATGACCCCCGAGGGCACTCTAAAAAATTTTAATTGAACATATTTTAAAGTACACCATAATCTAATTGTTTTGTCTTCGGAACTACTCGCTAAAACATGCTCTAAATTATCGCATTTCAACTCGTTTTTTAATTCTTCATAATTTTCTTCAGTCTTAAATGGACACCAAAGTAGAAAATTTATTGAGTCCTCGTGATTTTTAAGCTTTTGTAAAATTGTTAAATTTTCGCTTTTAACGTCTAGTAAAACAATTGTGCCTGTTTTATAACCAACTGCTGTTTTATATGAATTTTCTAAAATTTTAATTTGAGTGATTGGTTTATTCTCTGGAAAATATCGAATGTGTTCTCCAGTGTTCAGATTCCATTTAAATATGTTTCCTTTGATGTCACAACTGAGAAGAATCGGATCTGATGAAGCATCGGAAATTCTTATCCAATCGATACATGATGGACTATTTTGATGGAGTTTATGCTGATTTATAAGGACTCGGGTTTTATAATTCCATACTTTGATATCCAAGTCATCTGAACATGAAGCTAAATAGTCAAAATTTGGTATGTTATAAAATGAAACACAATGAAGACGTTTTGTATGTGCGTCTTTGATTGTTGATTGATTTGTAGTTAAAAGATTATTTGTTAGAATAATTGAGTTTATTGCACATGTAGCCAAAGTTGAGTCATTTGTGTTGACATCGATTGGACGTGATATGAACCAATTTGGTGTTGGTAGAAAAATAATTTCTGAATTCATTATTTTATCTGTTTCTACTTAATTTTCAAGCAAATGATTTTAAAGTTTTCAAAGAATTAATTGAAATTATTTTTTTTTTATTTTAAATCACATGGTTTAGAGATTAAAAAAGATTAAACACGAGTATTTGTCTTAATTTATTTCATATATTATTTATCCCGGTGAAAAAAATCAACTACAGTGTTTATTTATCCACTAACAAAGTTTCAATCAAACTGGTTTAAAAATTTTGATACAATTATTCAAATAGATGGAACTTTTAAGCTTAATGTTGAAAACTATTTTTTATACGTAATTTTAGTCCAAGATAGTAATTGTAATAATTGTAACAATGGGGTCTTTCAACGACTAAGTCTTTAGTTAGATCAAATTAATTTTGTCAAATTATACTATTGACGAAATTGTTTAAATATTTAGAAATATCAAGTATATATAGCTTAGATGAAGATAATACTTTAGGAGATCCGTTAGATTTTGTCTTTTTCATCAGAAATAAAAGTTAATAAAGTGGTCAATCGTGTGGGTAGACATAAAAATAGTAAAAAAAAAGTCTTTTTAATTTTAATAAAAATAATCTCTAAAAGATGTCGAAAGATCCAATGATGTTTTAAGCCAATTAAGTAAAAGAACAAGATCTCAATTTTTTTTTTTTTTTAAAACTGTACTTATCCGATTTTCAATAAGCCAACACTCCTTAATTGATTAATCAAAATAGACCTTAAATGAGATAAAAAAATACTGCTCTTTTTTTTTTGAGATAAATTTCTGTGAAAAACTTAGAGAAAACTTAACTTTACTCTCCTATTTCCTAAATTCTCAACGAATCCTTTTGATTTTTTGGATATAAACTAATACAATATTAAGCTACCTCCAAAAAAAAAAAATCAGTCGATTTGAAAAAAATTTTAAGTAAGAAAAAGCCTTCAGAATTCAGAAATCACCCATCAGTTCCCCTAGAGGACAGAAATAAAGCTGTAACGATGAGACAACAAGAAAAACGTTGGTAAATATCTAAAAAGGAGTTGAACATAGCTTTATTGTGAATTAAACTAATAATTTATCGGTATAATGAATTAAAATCATATCAAATTCGTCCAAAATCAGGAAGACCGCGAATATTTACCAGATGGATAATAAAAATTTGATCCATTTGGTGAAAAAAAATCGCACTGAACCATTCCATGCGATAGCAAATCAATTTAAATTGTCTAATAGTTAGACTGCATCTTCATCATAAGTCAGGAGAAAGGAATTGGAAAATAAAATCAAATAGAAAGTTCCTGTCAAGATACCTGAACTTTCGGCTAATCATGTTAAAGCTAGGGAAGCATTTTTTTATATGGTAAAAACATGGCCACTGTCTTAGTGGAGACAAATTCTTTTCAGTGATAAGATGAACATTGAAGTTGACAGCTGAAAAAATTGAATTTGCATTCGTAGGACCACTGCAGAGAGATACAAC
>NTPY01000088.1:7706-23959 GCA_002922825.1 Brachionus calyciflorus | reverse complement strand
TTTTTTATAAATTAAAACATGTATTTTTTGAATATTTAATTGGTTTTAACAAATAAATTTTTATTTTCGTTTCTTTTGTTGTTTTAAACAAAATTCACAAAAAAAACTCGATTTTCTCTAATTTTTTCACAATGCTGTAGATTTAATTTTTTATTTCGGAATTCAATGAATAGTTTGTTGTTTTTTTTAATAATTAATTTTATAAAATAATCCTTTGGTGTTACTTCGTTTTTACTATTCAAATCATTAAAATTACGTAATGAAAAACAAATCTCAGTAACACCCCTAGTATCCCTAGTCCCTTACCCGCCCCAGCCTCGACTTTAAGTATTTATGTTTTTTATTTTTAGTTTTTTTAGTTTTAGAATTTATTATTTTCGAAATAAATATATTTGAAGCTCAAAAAGCTTTTTATTTTTATTAAATAGCAGCCACGCTATTAAATTGGTGATAGTGGTGAAAATTTTGTCTTATAGCCAAAATTTGAAACTACCACGTGTTTTGTTTTGTTGTATTTTGAAAGAGAAATACAAAAGTGGTTTTGTTGTATTGTGAAAAAGAAATACAATAGTTTTTGGTTGTGTTGTGAAAAAGAAGCACAATAGTTTTTTTTTGTTCGAGTGATTTGATGTATACAAGAATAATGGATGGTTTTTATTCATCATTACCTGTAGTTTTTTTGGTTAGTGTTTATTTAATGGTTATGTTTTGTTTTGGTATTGATATGTTTGGAATAAAACTGGTGTTGATTTTTGTTGGCGGCTGCTGTTTTACAATGTTTTGCATCTGGGTGCTATTTGTAATGAAAGAGTTTCGACGGGGCAGACCGAAAGACTTTTCTAAAGCAAAATCTTCTGTTGAAATGAAACCGAATTCTTTAGATGATATTTCAACAAGAGACAGTTATTCAACTAGTTCACCAAATATAGATACTAAATCTGATAGTTTAACTGAATTTAGAGATATGGAAAAGTGTGATTATAACGGATATTGATTTAATTCTAGAGCTGATTCGACTAGAAGTAATGAGTTTGAAAATTCAATAGTCAATCTTAAAAAACGACGATGGTAAACCGATTACACAAAATAATTCTGAGACTTCGGCCCCAAAAAATGAAACTTTTGGTTTAAAACCACTGTCGTCTGATTCAACAATCCCTTATACCCATTCAATCTCTAGTTTTTCGGCCCCAGCCCAAGAACCGTGGCTAAGAGACTCAAGACCAGCCCAATTTACAAAGCAAACTGAGAAGTGATGTCAATTTTGTTAGAAAAGTTAGATATTCATCGGTTAAGAAACTCAGCCTATCATCCACTATGTGATGGATCTACCGACAGATTCAACAGAACTTTGGAACAAATGTTGACTTTTTACGTATCAGAAAATCAGAAGGTTTGGAGCAAATACCTTTCATGTTTGGCTTTCGCCTACAACACAAGTGAACACTCTACAACAAAATTGACACCGTTTGAAATTATATAAAGTCGAGAACTTAAGCTCCCAGTAGATCTAATATATCCAAGTCCATCTTCGGAAATAAATATTAATGTTGAGAGTTATTCCCCAAAAATTCAGAAACAAATTCAGACTTGTTATCAAATGGTTCGGAAAAATACAAAAAATAAAATTAATAAATTTAAATTCTACGCGGATAGGAATATACGCCCCGCCGAGTATGAAGTTGTTGATCGAGTCTAGCTCTTAAAAGAAAGCAAAAAGAAAGGTGTATCCCGTAAATTGTCCAGGAAGTGGAAAGGGCCATTTACTATTGTTAAAAAACAAAACGAACATAATTACTTAATCAAACCAGATAGTCTTGGAAAAAAACGTCTTGTACACGTAAATAAACTTAAAAAATGTTTTAGTCCGCCAGAAAATGTAAGGTATGATTCAGTCTCGGATGATCAGTCACAGTCAACTTTAGGTAATGTAACAAATTTGGGTGAAGAGCCCACGAAAACACCTTCAAAAACGTTCAAAAACATCAAATATTTGCAAAGTCATCAATTAATTGACCAAAATAAAACGCCTATGAACATACCCCAGCCCCCTCAAACCGACGATCTTAAAGAATCCTATTTGTTAGACCAAAATTATTTAGAAATGGCAGAAGAAGAAGTCTCACAAACAATGATTCGGTTTATCAACCTAATTATTACATCAAAAATCAAGTCGTAAATAATCCGACCAACAAGACGCAACGCCACATGCGTACTAGAAAACCCCCAGAAAGATACGGCTACTAAATCAATTTAATTTATTATTTTATTTCAAAGACTTATTCAAATGTGAAATTGTCAATTTAATTTTGATCCTCTTAAAATATATTTTTTGTGTTTTGATTTTTTTTTTTTTGTTTTATAAATTTAACTGCAGCCGGTCTATGGTGAAGAAAAAAAATAGAAAAAAGTTAAATTTTAAAATGTGCTCAGTGTTATGTTTATTATTAGTTCGTACTTAAGATTGTTTAAAACAAAATTAAAAAGAAAAATTTTTTATTATTTTCTTTAGGTTTTTATTCCTTTTTTTTGGATCCAATAATGAGCGCTATAAATTCTTTAAGGCCCCCATTGAGATAAGGGTCGACTATGTAACGGATAATCGACACGAGATAGCCGATTTAATCGAATTCATTGAAAATAATGGTGACCGCGATATAGGTGGTCTTGTGCGAATTAGAACAATTAAATCTAAAACCGAATATGGAAAACACAACAACCGATTTCAACGACAATTACAAACGAAATTAAGCCCAAGCCCCAGCCGACAATAAATGTAAATCATTAATAATTCTTAACTCACATTTTTCTTTCTAGAATGAAGTTGTTAAATTTTTTTTTTGCTTCGGTTTATTTTTTTTAATTTTTGGTTTTAATTAAGAAAAAAAAATTTTTTTGTTTTGTTTCTGCTAGTATTTTTTTTTTGTGATTTTATGATTTTTTTTTAATTATTGGGTCAGAATGAGTTCTAGGGATAAGCCACGCCATCAGGAAATGTCTTCTATGGAGGGGGAGACATGTAACACCCCTAGTCCCTGACCCGCCCCAGCCTCGACTTTAAATATTCATGTTTTTCATTTTTAGTTTTTTTAGTTTTAGAATTTATTATTTTTGAAATAAATATATTTGAAGCTCAAAAAGCTTTTTATTTTTATTTAATAGCAGCCACGCTATCAAACCAGTAAAAGATTTTCAAATGTGTCATTAATGATAAATTTTGTGTCTAAATTGACAGATAAAAATATTTATCGAGAGAGAAATGAAAATGAAATGTTTTTTTTTAAAGAATTCTGCACTCCTTATCATGAGATTGTCATTTCAGTAATAAATTTCTAAATAAATAAAAAATTGAATTAAACTTGATCTTTTGAACTCCATAAAATTTTATTCAAAACTTATACGTAAGAAAAAATACATAATTAGATAAAAATTATTTCTTACAAATTCTTGAATAATTTTAATTTCTTTTTTTGTGTGATAGTTGAGAATTCAATTTTATTTAAGCATGTTTAATAAAAAATTAATATGAGAGATTTAAGAAGTGCAAAATAATTAATTACTAAACAATCATTTTTAATGTTTCGATATACCAGTTAAAAGATCTGCATTTTCAAACTAATAACAAAATTAGAATCAAGTTGATTAATTCCAAGTCGAAAATAAGTAAGCTACCGTAATCACTCGATAGTTATACCATGGTAAAAAACAAGAGTTTTAGATTTGTACCCATTGATTTTATTACTAAAATGAATTCATAGACCTTTCAACTCTAAAAAATGGGGGTGGTCCAATTTTGAAAATTTTCGATTTTATACCGGTACTACTATCGAGTGATTACGGTATTATAATTTATACTGTTTCTTTAAATTGTTTCTTGATTAATATTTTATACGATATTTTAAGATTTTATTTAAAAAAAAATTAAAAAAAATCGAAAAGTGATGCTTGATTTTTTAACAACCATAAAATTAATAAATTCTCTTAATTGACCGTTTTATCCGTCCTTAGAGTCGCGACTACCGGGTTCATGTTCATAGGCTGGCAAAAATTACTTTTAACCCATCGATTATCATGCGAAAGGTTGTTTTTCATAAATTTGTTAAAATAAATAAATATTTTTTTAACAGTATACATGTTAAAGTAAACGTATAATATGAATTAATACTCAAAAGATCGGCGGGGTCAATTTGCCAAAATTTTATATTCAATTTTCTTCTTATCGATCAACCATTTTTACAGGTTTTAGTATTTATTTTTAAGTTTTGATAATTTAAATTATTGCCTTTTATGTAACTTAGTGATCTTGTTGCCTAACTGGACAATTGAATCGCCCAAGATTTGACGGAAAATTTTTATAAATACACAAATTGTCCGATGATCAATCGAAAATTCTATAAATTAAATAATGTTTCGCTATTTTTAAAAATAAAAATTTTTAAAATCAAAAATATAATGTTAATTATATTTTTTTTGCTCTACCCATGTCAAAACGTCATTTGAAATTCTCATTACCATATTCTCATGAGGGCATAGGTACGTTAAATAGCGAATCATTTCATAGAAAATTTTTCATAGTAATTATTTAATAGAAATTTTTTCATAACAAATATTTTTCAAACCATTATTCATAGAAATTTTTTCATAGTATTTTTTTTCATAGAAAATTTTTAATAGTCAAAGATAGTAAGTATTTTCGAAATTGTCAAAATTTTCCAAATAAAATTATTTTATATATAAAAATTTATTTAAAAAAAGTTAAATTTAGATTAATATTTTAATTTAAGTCATTTTAATTTATTAATATTTTTTTTTATAAAAGTAAAATAAATTTATCGAACCAATTCGTCAAACATTCTCTTTTAAACTCTTTTACCAACTTTTTAATAGCTTCATCTCTTTTTGCTTCTTTTTTTTTTCCTCTTATAAAAATCACCACTTGTGAGCTGAGAGCTCAATACGTCAGTGTTTTGTTGCTCCAATCTATATTGTTCTATTAATTTAAATACACTCTGATGTTTCTTCATGTCCAGCTCAAATTGTTTGTGCCACGACTCCAAAGAATTGTTAGTGCGTGGCAAGTCATTCACTACGCGATCAGACATATTTCAAATATGAATTGGGAATAATGGAACTTTCCGAACCGAGACACTATTAGTCTTCAGACACCCGATATAATTTTTTTTTGCTATGAAAATAATCGCTATGAAACTATTGGCTCCCCTCATGAGATCTCAGTCCTCATTATAATATATTTACCATCTAAACTTATTTGAGATCTCATTGAGATTCTTACATCGGTAAATTCATATTTACAATAGATAAACTTATACTAATGCAAATAGAGGATATTTAATTCCTGATTAAATAATCTCTTAAGTTTATATCCCAGGCAACTCAATTTTGAAGAAAAATTAAAGTTCATCAGATGATCTTTGATTTTAATTCAAAAAAATGATTCAAAAATGATTCATTTAAAAATCATTTTTTTTAAATTAAAAAATTATAATTTTCATCAGGTTTTCTTTATTTTATAATTATGCGTAACAATTTTCAAATATTTAAAATTAATTAAACCAATAAAATTAAAGGTTAAAAGTTAAATGACATTCAACTTGTGCGTTTTTATTTTAATTCTAAAATTAAGTATAAATATGAGTAATAAATTTTTATTTATTTATAAGTTTTTATTGTCATAATTTTTTATTAAATTATTGACAATTATCTTTTGAGCTGAATCGGCTCCCTAAAAAAATTTTTAGGTGATTGATATAAAATCGATCAAAGATATATTTAGCCTATGCATAGGTAAAGTAAACTTTTATGCTGTTTACTTCTATCGTGCGGCTTTCTCTAAAATACGCCTAAAAGGTGTGAAAAATGAAAATATTAAATTCTTTTCTGTTTAGTCCTTCACATTTAAAATTAAACAATACAAAACTTTAGTCGTCATTAAAGAAAAAATGATGAAAATCGTCCATCATCAGAGACGACCAAAAGTTGCTTTCGCAACTTGAGCAACTTTCGCAACTTTAGCAACTTTTAGCATCTTTTTAATAAAAACGCAACTTTGAGCAACTTTCGCAACTTTTAGCAGCTTAAGAGCTATTTTTAGAAAATTTTAGACAATTTTTTAAAATTTTTCAAAAATGAATTAACATTCTGCTAGAATAAATTATTTTTGAATTATAGCTAATGTATATTTCAAAAATTGAAATCAAATGAATCTGAAAATAAAAATATTATTAAATTATAAAAATGTCAACTCCACTAAAAAGAGTTCAGGAATTTTCCTCAAAACCACTCTCTGTTAAAAAACAAAAGCTTGTGTGTAATGTCTGTAATAAAGAATTAGACTTTATGAAGCGATCTTCAATCGTAAAACATCTTGAAAGTGATAAGCATGTAACAAATGAAGCTGCATATAATTCATCAAGAACTCTTAATTTTGATGAGGACCCTGTTCACAATTTTAGACGAGATCTGGTTTTAGCTTTTTCATCAGCTAATATACCTATTCATAAACTTAGAAATAGTCGATTAAACAAATTTTTAAACAAGTATTTAAAGCCAGGTTTTAACGTTCCTTCGACAACCACAGTTCGCCGTTTATTACCTAAAGTTTATGAAGAAGAATATGCTCATTTGAAAAACTTTTTTAATCAAGCTAAAGTTGCCATAATATGTGACGAAACTACAGACTCAATGGGCAGATCTGTTTTTCAAGTGTTATTGAAGAAATTAGATTTTAATACCGACCCGAATCCGAAACTAATAGATACTTGTTTTTTAGAAACGGTTGATTATAGTACAATTTCGAGAGCCGTCGTTAACGCTTTAATAAAAATTAATGTCGATTTTAACAACGTGATGTCATTTATTACGGATAACGCTTCGTATATGCTAAAAGCTTTTAAAACAACTATTAAAACTTTAATGCCGAATTGCACCCACGTAACGTGTTTCGCTCACATCATATCTCTTGTCGGAGAAATTTGGAGATCTAATTTAAATAATCTTGACCAGACATTAGCAAATTTTAAATCAATTTTTTCAAGAAGTAATTATCGCAAACAAAGATTTTTAGAATTTCAAAAAAATGAAGGCGTAGAAAAGCCACAATGTTTTCCTGCTCCTGTTGTTACTCGCTGGAATACATGGTTCAAAGCGGTGAAATTTATATCAGAAAATTTTGAAATATCTAAAAAATTCGTTCTTGAAGAAATAAAATTAGAAGATACATTGGCATTGAATAAATTGAAGTTACTTTTCGAAGAATCCGAATTAGAAATAGAGTTTAAATTCGTCTCACAACGTTGTGACAAGTTCAAATTTGCGATTCTAAGATTTGAAGAACAAAATTTAAAAACTACGAAAGTCTACAATTTGGTCTCCGATCTATACTTTTGGCTTACGGGGCAGCTTGACACAGTTGTATATGACAAACCAGAAGAAAATTTACTCGCTAAAAATTTATTTAAAGAAGCAATTGCAAAATTGAAAAAATATATGTTTGATGGTTCTCAGTCTGGTATGGAGTTTTTTAAAGCGGCTCGTATATTTGACCCCGCACAAGCAATATTTTTTAATGCTAACTTGTCGGAATTGAAAATTCCATTTAATATCTACAATGGTATTGTAAATGAATGGCCTATTTACATTGGTTTGATTGCAGATTTGAATATTGAAGATCCAGAAAATATAGATTTAGAAAAATGGTGGTGTCAACAAAAAAACAGGCTCCCGAATATGTTTGAATATGCTCGTTGGATTATTAATCTTCCATCAACTTCTTGTGACTCTGAACGTGCATTGTCCAAATATAAGATAGTGTTAGCTGATAATCGCCAAAATATGTCGGATGAGACGATTTTAATTACAAATTTTTTGTATTTTAATACTAATAGAAATCTCCTTAATGAAGCTAATGACAATAATGATCTTAGTGATAATGATGAAGATTTTATTGCACTTGAAAGTGATAAAGAAAATTAAAAATATTTTGCATTTTTATTTCCATTTTTATTCTAATAGACAAATACTAAATAATTTATGTGAAACTTAATTAAAAAATAAATTTCAAAAAAAATTCCAAATTTTTTTATAGAATTTTGGGCAACTTAAGCAACTTTTTAGCAACTTAAGCACTTTTTAAGCATTTTAAGCAATTTTTAAAGCAACTTTTTGAGCAACCTTGAGCAACTTTTGAGCAACTTTTATAGCAACTTTTTGAAAAAAAAATAGCAACTTTTGGTCGTCTCTGTCCATCATTCATCGAAGATCATCGATGAATGGTTGGCTATTCCTTCGAATAATCATCGATGATTTTCTTAATTTTTTCTTCGATGATCCATCAAAATTAAGTTGTCTGGGATGGGATTCAACCGATCATAAAATTGAAAAACTTTCAAGTTTTTACGACAATTAAAAAATGATTGGACAATTTTAATTTTTTAAGTGTAAATAATGGACAATCCAATTATCCAATGAGGCAACAAGACACACTTATCTAATATTTAAACAAAGAATTTGGCAATTTTTTTTTTCTATAAGCACACTTTTTACCTTTTTAATTTTTTTAATACTTTTAAAGAAAAATTCAATCAATATGATATCATTTTAAAGCTTTTTTTGTATTGAATAAGTTTCTTATTTTTAAATCAAAAAGACAATTTTATCAGCTTTTTAGGCAATTATAAAATTGGTCTTATTATTTTAAAAAATAATAAGAACAAATTAATAATTTTACTAATTTTGAAATAATTAAGTAAAAATTTCAAATTTTTTATTATAATTTAAAAAGTGTTTTATAATATTTAATTCAATTAATTTTCAATAACAAATTTACTTGAGATTTAAATCATTTTTTCATTTTTTGGTTTTGATTAAATTCATTAAATTTTTTTTATTTATTTTAAAATCAATTTATCATTTGAAAAAAATGTGAATCTCCTTCTATACTGACAGATTAAAATTCAAAACAATAAATACCGTAAAACCTTGCCTATAGCCCCGGGGCCCTATTTTTTTTTGATCATCCCCCACACCTATTAAACTCCGCTATACCCCCTTTTTTTAATTGATTTTTTAACTAGCCCCTGGTTAAAAAATAGAAATCTAAAATTTTCCTTAAAATTTTTTTTTAAATTTTTGCAAAAACCCATACTTTCGCATATAGCCACAGCAATTTTTCGCTAAGGTTTTACGGTACAATAGTTTTGAAAATATAAAAATCCGTAAATATATTATTTTTCCAGATTTAGTTCTTAAATAAATTAAAAAAATATTAAATTTTTAGTATTTAAAATCAAAAATTTATATTGAGCTTCATAGGGTGTTCACAAAATACGTGGTTTTGTTTTTTTTTAACTTGTAATGAAATAAAAGCTATATTTTTAATAAAAATGTTTCTTTTTCTGAAATTTGTGTTTCAGCATGATTTTTAGATTTTTATTTTAATTACCTTAAATAAGTCATAAGGTTTCATTAAAAGGAAATTTAGAATTAAAAAATAGGTCCTTTTTTTCTTGAATATAACTAGTTTATTATTTAAGAATAAATCTGATTAATTCATAAAAATCAAAACAAGCAATCATTTGTCTTGATTAAAATATTTTAAGTTTTAATTCAAACAAGAATGTTGTAAACTTATTAAAATAAATTTTTGTAGTTAAAGTCTTTCTATGACTTAGAAAGACGAGATACGGCTTAGAAAGACGGGATTGCTTACTTTGCTTTAATTTGAATAAAGAATTTTTTTATTTGAAATTCTAAAAAACTTTTTGGTTCAGTGGCTAAGTATTTTGTATTTTGACGCAATGGGGACATGTTCAAATCCTATTAGGATAACTTTTGTCAACAAATAATACTTGTAAACTTAATTCGACATCAGATTATTGTCAAAACATCCACTCAAAATCAAGTTCACAAGTTAGTAATTCTAATTTACCCACATTTTCTAAAACTAATATTGAACCTCTCTTTGAGATGTCCTAATTCTAATTTAAAAAATATTGATGATATTAATTTTTCAAAAGAAACTACTCCTGTTTTTGACCCTAAGCAAAATTTTAGAAATATATCTAATTCAGGATCAAATACTGAATATTCAACTTCTAAAATATTATCTAAAATATTACCGAAAATAGAGAAAGTTCTTTTTCTAAAATTAATCCACTTGATCCTAATTACAACAAGAAAGAAATAAAAGATTCCAAGGCTCCAAATTTAAATATACACTGTAAAAAATAAAAGCGACTAAGACACCATTTTTAGGCGCTACAACTAGACGTCATCTTGGAGAGTTATCAAGACGTTTTTAGTAGTCACCATTTTTAAGGCGCTTTTTTTTAGTCATGTCTAAATAAAAGTGTCTTAATTAAAAGCGACTAAAAATTGGCGTCTAAAATAAAAGCGACTAAAAATTAGTGTCTAAAATAAAAGTGACTAAAAATTGGCGTCTAAAATAAAAGCGACTAAAAATTAGTGTCTAAAATAAAAGTGACTAAAAATTGGCGTCTAAAATAAAAGTGACTAAAAATTGGCGTCTAAAATAAAAGTGACTAAAAATTGGCGTCTAAAATAAAAGCGACTAAAATCATAGTAAGTTGGTGAATTGAATTTTTTTTAATCGAAAAGTCATTTATTTCTTTAAGCTTTAAATTTACCGTATTGCTTCAAATACAAGATCGTATAGTAATCTTTTAAACAACTTCTATTGAAATTTTATTTGGTAATAATAAATGACTTAATAATAGAAAAAAGGGCTTTTATTTAGATCTTTTACGAAAGAAAAAAATTACGGTTGTTGAAA
Organism: Brachionus calyciflorus; assembly: GCA_002922825.1. NCBI lineage: Eukaryota > Metazoa > Rotifera > Eurotatoria > Ploima > Brachionidae > Brachionus > Brachionus calyciflorus. Next base: position 13,149 of record NTPY01000088.1, on the reverse strand, counting down.
TATGAGGATTTAAATTTAAAAAAAAACTATATTTCAATCTATAAATTTTTTGAATATAAGATCCGGTCTTCTATTTGAGATAATACAGTACAAATAAAATCCTAACGATTTTATTTTCTAAACTTTTTTTTAAAAAAACAATTTTTTTATCTTTTAAATTTTACTAAATTGTGATGAAATTTCTTTAAAAAATGCTTGCATTTTATAATTTTTTTTAACAAGCCCCTTTTTTTAGCCACTTTCTTTTATTTATTTTTGAAAGTGACTAATTTTAAAAGCGACTAAAAAAAAGCGTCTTAAATTTTTAAAAAATCTAAAAAATTTATTTTTTAGACGCTTTTTTTTTAGTCGCTTTTAAAACAAGCCACTTTTCTCTTAATTTTGACTCATAAGTGACTAATTTTAATAGCGGCTAAAAAAAAACCTCTTAATTTAAGTAAATTCTTAAAAAAATTAAATTTTTAGGCGCTGTTATTTTTTAGACGCTTTTGAAAAGTGTCTTAGTCGCTTTTATTTTTTACAGTGTAGATAAAAACTCATATATTAAAGTCTATTCATCTCAAGAATTAAATTTTGATGATATCCCAACAACAAATGAATCTTCAAATTTAGTTATAGTAAAAGGTTTGGGATATAATGACCTCCACTCTGATTTAGCCGCTTTAAAAAATGGTTTGAAGCTGAATGATATAATTATTAATTTTTATTTAAAACTTATATCTAATTCATCAACACATTAACTGGCCACTATTGACTCTTTAGTATCAAACAAGATCCTAACAAATAGTTTAAGGGGTATTTCAAAATGTCTCGAAAAATTTTCAATTTAAATTTCAACTTTAATTAAGGAGATATAACTAGTTCTCGTCAATGAATCGCGTCGGAAATCATAAATTTTGAAATTAAAAATAATAAAATAGACTGACTCAAATACCCCATTTATAAGAAAGAAAGCAAAATTAGTTCCGAATATTTTAGTGTAATTAAAAACTTTTCAAATAAAAAATCAAATTTTAAAATTTTACACCTAAATATAAACTCTTTATTAAGTAATCTCTATGAGGTGGATGAAATATTAAATACAGGTTTATTTGAAGTAGCTTGCTTTTCTGAGACTAAACTGGATGAGACCATTCCAAATTCATTTTATTCAAACAACTATTATAATAAAATAAGATTAGATCGTAAAAGACATGGAGGCGGCCTTATTATCTTTATTAAAAACGGAATTAAAATAGATCGAACTATTCTTCATTGTAATATTGAACTCGTTTATATTCAGCTAAAAATTGAAAATCAAAATATAAATTTAATTTATGGTTATCGCTCTTCTTGTATTAAATAAACTTTTTATCTTGAGAATTTGGAAGATTTTGTCCAAACTCTGAATTTAAACGAATCAATAATTATAATTGGAGATTTAAATATGAATTATATGAGATTTATTACTTGATATGAGAGCTGAGCTCACTAAAAAGGTGAGCTCGACTAATTTTTCAAGTTAAGTGAACTAATAAAATAATTATTTTTTTTAGTTCACCAATTATTTATGAGCTAATTTTTTGTGACCTTTATTTTGTTGTCTATATTTTAAATGAACTACAAAAAATAAACAACTGAAAAAAAAACAAGTCCCTTCTAATTTAGTTGTTTTTTTACTATTATTTATTAATTAAATTACAATGGAAAATAAAGACTTGTGCGACCGCCTTGAAAAATTGAAAATATTATCATACCATCCTTGCGAAAAATGTGAGGCTGATATGGAAGGAACTACCAGAAAGCGAAATAAAGATGGTAATTCATTGATTACTTTAAGATGTGGCAATAGTAAATGTCAAAAGTATCGCAGCATTTGTACTGGTTCGTTTTTTTCTTTATTTAGAAAACCCATAAGTTTGGTTAATGAAGTAATTAAGCTTTGGGCTTTAAAAATTTCATTCAAAAATCAACTGAACTGCTTAGTTTTAATTTATCAGATAAAAATGATTATTTTGTCTCTACTTTATTTAAAAAATTAAGAAATTTATGTAGTGCTAGTGTTTCAAAAACTCGCGTTAAGTTGGGTGGCCCAGGTAAATTTGTTGAAATCGACGAGTCATTAGTTTCTAAGGCAAAATATAACAAAGGGACGGCACCAATGAGGCGACAGACTTGGATGTTTGGTCTTGTGGAGAGAGGAGTAGATCGTAAAGCTTACATCGAGGTAGTAAAAGATAGATGAGCTACTACTCTTTTAAAAATTTTATTTGATAATGTTGAAGAAGGTACAACTATTATAAGCGATACTTGGTCGTCTTATAATCGAATTACTTCGCTTAAAAACTTTAATCATATTACAGTTAACCATAAGTTTAACTTTGTTGACCCGATTAATGGTGCCTGTACGAATAAGAAAGAAGGATTATGGAATCATGCTAAAAAAATATTTAAGGAAATGCAGGGTTGCTCTCGAGTTTATTTAAAATCTTATATCGATGAATTTATTTGGCGCAACAATAACACCATTAATCGAGTCGATAGTTATGAAAATATTCTAAATGAAATAGCTGAATTTTACCCAATTAATAAGGAATTTACACTCTAGAATAAAGTACTTTCAGAAGATGAAGTTAGAATATTAAGTATAAATGAAGGCGAAAATGAAATATTAGTGACTTTGACGATACTAAGGATCAGAATGATAGTTTAGATGGGACTTGGTCATCAAGTCCCATATTTTGGATGCACCAAAAACTAGCTATGAAAAGTTACTTGAATCTAAAATTCTAAGATTCTTTAAACTTTAAGCTTCAGACTCTAAATCTTGAGACGAATCAAGCTAAGATTGTGTCTTTAAATTTAGAAAAAAAATCGTTTGAAAACGTACCGTTGTCAAATGAAGCATCAAAAAAAGTAGACGAAGTCCTTAAGAATTCAGATGATGATTTAGTTTGTGAGATCTTCTTAACTAATGGAGTCGATAAAAAATGTAAAGGTCAATGGGGCTTGCGACATAAAGTCAAAGCACATAGAATAAGTAATTTTTTTTAATTAAAATGTATTTTTGGAAACAATAAATAAATAAAATTTAAAAAAAAAATTTATTAATAGGTGACCTATAGATCACCGAAAATTTTGTGTGTGAGCTGAAGCTCACTAGTTTTTGTAAAGGTGAGCTGAGTTCACTTAACCTGAAAAATTATTCGAGCTCACCTTTTTTAGTGAGCTCAGCTCACATATCAAGGTAGGGCCCAAAAATGTTGAAAACAAATCCGAGCTAAGTAATATATTCAATACGTTTTTCACAACAATTTATTCTACATCATTTTCTTCCTTTGAAGAGTCTTCAATATTCATAGAGAATAATTTATCAAAAATAAACAAGTCAAGTTTCAAATTTAGTTTTACAAATTCAAATGAAATTTCTCAATTGATTGGAGAATTGTCTATTACCAGCGGTCCTGGTATAAGTGGGATTCCAGTTAAAATTTTTAAAAAATTTACAACGAAGACAACAACTTTGATCGCCCAACTATTTAATTGCTCGATATTTTCTGGGGAAATACCAAATGATTGGAAGACAGCCATATTTATACAGTTGTATAAAAATAAGGGTTCAACAGAAGATATAAATAATTATCGCGGCATATCTGTCCTTCCTCCCGTAGCTAAACTTTTTGAAAAACTTTTACATAAACAAATTATATCCTATTTAAATAATAAAATATTATTATTATTTAAATAGACTGTTAATCCGCTCTCCATGAATTTATTACAGAAATAAATACTATCAAAAGTTAACGCCTTATAGGACTTTTGTTATTTATAGATTTAAAAAAGGCTTTTGATACTGTTGATCAAAAGCTTTTAATTCTAAAATTACGAAAATATGGGTTTAGTGACTCGGCAATTAGTCTTTTACTAAATTTTTTTTAAAGTAGAACTCAATACGTAAAGATTGATGATGTTTTATCTGATGCGAAACATATAGAACTTGGTGTACCTCAAGGAAGTGTCTTACGGCCACTTCTTTTTTTAATTTATATTAATGATCTAGTCGAATTTTTGTCAAATTTTAATTTAAAACTTTTCGCACATGATACAACAATAATAAAATCTGGACATAATCTATCCGACCTTATCGATGATTTTAGGAACCCAATAAAACAATAAATTACTTGGTGTAAGTTTAATCGTATCGACATTAACTGGTCAAAAACTTAATTAATGTTTATATCGAATAAGAAGAATACAAATCTAAACAAAATTGAATATCCAACTCATATTGAAAGTGATAGTAATTTAATTCAAATTGTAGATAAATTCAAACTTTTAGGAATAACAATTGACAATAAACTCACATTTGCTCAATATGTAACTGAAGTTAAAACTCAATTTTTCAAATCGTTTATCTTGCCATTCTTTGACTATTGTCTAACCCTTACTATTTTTTTTCCAAAAAGATCAATTCAAAAACTATCTAATTCGTATAATTGGTGTTTATTTAAATTATTAGATATTCGATTTGTTGTTTCGAAAGAAGGAGATTATAACAAACTTAATAATAAACTTAGTGAATACAATATCGACTGTTTTCAGCATCGAAAAATTAAAAGATTGTCTCGCTTTGCTTATAAAACGCTTAATTTCAATAATTCTTCTATTGGTTTGAAAAATTCACTTAATTCTAAAGATAATTTTAAATAAAGGTATAACCTTAGAAGTACAAATGAGTATGCGATACCTTTTAAAGGTCAGTTCAATGATTTTAGGGAAAAATCCTTTGATTATTTTTATTCGGAATTTATTAATAATTTTATTTTAGAAGACCTAAAATGTAAATCTACCCTTTTTTGTACTAAAATTGAAAATAATATAAATATTTATTTTTTAAAGTTCTGTAAAATTTTCAAAAATTTTGATATTAATTATAAAATTTATTTTTATTGATTAAATAGTAAACAATTTTAATTTAATATTTTTTAATTTAATTTTTTTTTTGTTGTTTATTAATAAACGGTCTCGTTCATCCCAATTATGACTGGGTTTTACTTTAAATCTCTTTGAATGAGTTGAAATATTATTATTAAAAATATTATTATGAGCGCCACCATTCGCTTCCAAATGGATAAAAAAATTTTACAAAAATTTTATATTAAAAATTAAAAAATTCGAGAATTATCTCGAAAAATAAGTAAGCGTTTACACATAAAATCGCTGAAAATTCAAGAAGAGATCTTTTTTTTCTTTATTATTAATTTTAGAATAAAACGCTTTTTTTCTAGTTTTTAGTTTCATTTAAAAAATTTGTTTTTTTTCGTTTTGACAAAAGCACTAAATTAAATTAAAAAAAAACAAATTCCCCGTTTCTTCCGTTTTTAGTTTTTTTCGTTTTTTTGGCGTTGTGAAATTCAGTTCAATTAGTTCAATTTGTACAAAAAGTTCTAAAAAAAAACAAAAA
>NTPY01000543.1:49985-85945 GCA_002922825.1 Brachionus calyciflorus | reverse complement strand
ATTAATTAAAATTAAATTAATATGAGAAAATTATCAATGTGAATAATTTTTTATCTAAAGGAACGTTTGATTCTAATAATTTAGTAGAAAACTATGTTGAACGCATTTTAAAGCCTTATTTTCTGAAAAACCAGATAAAAAATCATTAATTATATTGGACCAAGCCAGATGTCATACTAGCGAATTTTTTAAAAACAGTTTATATTCATGTGGGTGTGAAATTGTTTTTATTCCGGCATCTTTGACAAGTAAAAAACTATGTTATATGAACTAATTAATTAAATTTAATTTTACTCTCATTATTAAGTGATTTTGCAACCAGCTGATGTTTGCTGGTTTAAAATTTTGAAAGATAAATACAAAATATATTGGAATGATTGGTTCTTAAATGGGGAAAAATACTTCACTTGTTATGGAAATATTGCCGGACCTGGGTAAATTTTTAAAAAAAATTTTAAGCGGTAAAAAATTTTAAAATTTTTTTAAGTTATGAATTAATGACCACTTGGATAACTAATAGTTGGATTGATTTAAATCGTGATTATCTCTCAAATTCTTTTCTTTATTGTGGAATTGGAACTGAAGATTCAATGATTTTTCATAGTGAATTGAAAAAAATTTATGTTGAAGGAGAAGTGCCAATTAATAAAACTGTGGAATTAAGAAACGATGATGACGATTTTAATGGTATTTTTGACTGTTTTAATAGTGATGGCGACAATGAAAGTGAAAATGACGAATCTCTAGAAGAGGAATACTCAGAGGAAGAAGAGGACGAGGAAGACGAAGAGGATGTTGATGGAGAAGAAGACTTTGAAGAGATGACTAATGATAAAGGTAATCTAGGAATCGAAGATCGAGATGAAAGTGACACATTTTCACCATGTAAGTCGGATAATGAAAAAGAATACGAAAACCCATCAAAAAAAAGAAAAGTAGACACAGGTTATAGAAGAGAGCCACAAAAAAAGATCAATTGATTTCAAATTCTCAAACACCTAAAACACCAAATAATTCAAAAACAGCAAATACAACTATAACACCATCTAATTCAAAATCACCGGCTCCACCTAAAACACCAGCTAATTCAAAATCACCGGCTCCACCTAAAACACCAGCTAATTCAAAATCACCGGCTCCACCTAAAACACCAGCTAATTCAAAATCACCAGCTCCACCTAAAACACCAGCTAATTCAAAATCACCAGCTCCACCTAAAACACTAACTAATTTAAAATCACCAGATCCAACTAGACAACAAGCTAATTCAAAGACACAAGGTTGTTCTAAGTCATTTTCATCATCTCCTAATATAAAATATTCAAGTTTTTGCGATATTGGACTAGAATCAAAACGCTGCTATAAATGTGAAATTTTTTATATTACTTGTAGTGATAAAGACCTTTGGATTTCTTGCGAGGATTGCGACAATTGGATTTGTGTTGGCCTAAAGGATTAAAGCCAAATTTGTCATTTTATTGCGAAAATTGTAAATAATTTATTCAATTTCGAAATTTTTTAACCTAATTTTGACCTTTTTTTGTATTAAATAAATTTTTATTTTAAATTTCTAAGGTTTTTTTTATTGATTTGATAAAGTAGTTTAAATAAAAATCAAAAAATTTGATCACAGGCAGATAGAAAAGTTTTTTAGTTACGATTAATTATTAATAACTAAAAAATTGTTTTATTTTTTATGTATTTCCGACTATAATGATGGCATTATGGCGTTCTCTAAATTTCAGAAAAAAGCCCTTTTTTGGTCCATTTCGTTTATAATGACATGTCATTATAGCATTTTGAAAACCTTTATTCGATATATAACGACATGTCACTATTTGGATAATGACATGTCATTATTAGCGAGTAATTACGTTATTTCAAAATAAAAATATTTAACGTCTTAATTTGTTCGGGATGTCAGATACCTTTGGGGCTGTGAATTCATTTCGATTCACTCATTTCAATTCGTTCAATTTGATATAACTTTTTATTTTTAAACTTTTCTTTTAGCTTAAAATTGTTACAAAATGTAACAATTTTGCTAGACCGAAATATGAAAAATTTTTTGTTTCCTTATTTGTCTATCACCAGAAAATTGATAATGTTAAGTTTATTTTGACTTGAAAAAAAAGTCCTAGCTAAAATTAAGGCTGCTTGACTAAAATTTGACTCAAATTAAATTAATTAAAATTAAATTGCTATAATTTGTAAAATTTTTGCTACATCCAACAAAACAGAAAAAAGGCATGTTAAAGTTTTTTATCAATTTTCTTTTTTTCAATTTTTTCGACCAATAAAAATCGCTCTGCAAAGCATTAAAATGGCATTTGGTGCCAAAAAAATTGTTGCATAGTGAAGCAAAATTTGCTTTTTAATGTTTATTGGAAAATTTCAGAAATCTCTAAATTCTATGCAAAAATGCACAACATTAAAGAAATTAAAATTTAAATACGCAATTAAAATTGCACAATTTTTTGCAGACGTTGACAACAAGTGCAGCAAATTTTGCAACAATTTTTTTGGCACCAAATGCCATTTTAATGCTTTGCAGAGCGATTTTTGTTGGTCGAAAAAATTGAAAAAAAGAAAATTGATAAAAAACTTTAACATGCCCATGAAGATAAATAAAAAAAATAAAAACTTAAAAAGAAGTAGAAAACTTTTGAATCAAAATGAACGTTCAAAAGATTTCATACGAATAAAAACATATCTGTTATTTTTCAAAACTCAATATTGAGAGTAACAATTAAGGTAAATGAACCTATATATTAAATTTCTTTGAAAATTGCCAATAAAAAATTTTAGAAAAAGCAAATAATGTTTAAAATAATAATTTTCATAAAGTCTATTATAAATTTAAAAATAAACTTTTTTGTGAAAATGTAGTAAAAATATGTCACATGAATGCTACAGAAAAGAATGACATACTTCAAACATTTTTGCTTGTTTTTTTGAATGATCTTTCTTTTTTATAATCTATTGCAACTAAAAAAAAAAAATTTGAATAATTTCTGAAATCTTAATTTAGAAAATGTAGCATTCATAAACATGGATGTGACATTTTTTGTGATTGACTGGATTCATGTGTAAAACTAGCCGAATATTTTAAACGCTAATAAAATATTTTAGAGATTAAACTTAACATTCGTTTTGTTCATAAGAGATTAGCGTATTTCTTGCTAAAGAACGCATGGGTTTATACCCTAAGTTCCATGTAAAGTGCATGAAGGTGTGATTGTACGCGATACGCTCGCGACATCGATTTTTTTTTCTGTGCACCAAGGGTTTCCCACATGTATTCACCGGTACTAGAGAACAGAAACTTGTTTCTAGATTCATCAGATTTCTTTTTTTTTAGTTAGAAATTTTGTACTATTTTAAATAATCAGTAAAAAAAAAATATTTTCCCACACCGGGAATCGAACCCGGGCCGCCTGCGTGAAAGGCAAGAATCCTAACCACTAGACCATATGGGACTCTTATTCAATTTGTTTTCATTAGCTCTTAAATCATCAAGTAGCTTAATACCTTCATTTAAAAATTTCGCGGAAAGTCAAATTAAATATATTCAACAAAATATGAAAAAAAATTTCTTTAACATGAAAATTATTATATCGGTTCATTATAAGGATTAATCATATGTCTTTTTTTCTTTTTTAATGCTTTAGATGCCATTTTTCTAAAACAAAAAACTGAAATAATTCCTAAAAAATATTATAAATTTTAATTTTGCCTAGTGCCTAAATTTAAAAATTATTTTTTAAACAAAACTTTAACATAAGTTTAAACATGTTTTAATTATTTAATTAAGAAAAAAGAATGAAGTGAATTTTAAAAATGAACTTTGTTTTCAGGAATATCTAAGTAACCAAAAAACAACAATCTTTTTCACAAAGATGTTAAGTATTAATTTTTAAATAGTTTGATTAAAGAATATTTAATTAAGCTCATATTTTACGCATATTGATTAAAAAATTAATTTTTTTTTAAGAAGGAACAACACAAAATTTTTTTGATATTCCAAAATTTCAAGAAAATCAAATGGAATTCATCCTCTTTTTCTTTTTCTAGTCAATCAAAATAATGCATTCAAGATTTTGAATAATAAAATATAAAGTTAATTTTTTAGTTTCTGTTTCATTTTTCTATTTTTCTTTTAACTTTAAATTGCTACAAAATGTAAAAATTTTGCTTCACCAAAACGAGAATTTTTATTTCTACCTCTATCACTAGCAAATCGAGAAAGTAAAAGTTTATTTTGAAAAAACTCAAATTAGTTAAGGAAAAAAAAATTTCTGTTTTTTTGTGGGTTGTGCAACAATTTTGCAAATTGTGGCAATTTAAATTTTAAATTTAATTTCGTAAAAAAGTTCAAAAAAGATTGCTGAATCAAAATGAGTGCACTATATTTCAAATGAACTTAATTTTCTCGATTATCTAAATAGGTTTAGAAATTTTTTTAAATTATAAAAAAGTTATTGATTTTCAATTTATCCTCGAAATAAAATGATATGATGGTAACTTTTCTAAAATAAATAAATTCCTTAAACAACATTGTTAACATAGATATTGATTAAAATTCTTTAAAAACATCTGTTAACAAAAAAATGTCAATATAACGTCATTTTTGGATGTAAATATTTAATAAAGCAAACAAATTGAAATCGATTTTTGAATTGAAGCTCAAAGATATAATTCAGATTAAATTGTTATAAGGATTTGATAAAAAAAAAATTTATTTTTTGCAAGCTCAAAATGGTAATCAGAAAAAGAGAAAAATTTCAAATTAATTAATTATTAATTAAATAAGAAAATGTAGAATAAGTTTAAAATTTTGTCACTAACAGAAACATTAAATTTTACAAAGCTTTTTATTTTTAAAGTTACATAAAAAAACGAAAAATTCATTTGAACATTTCTTTACAACTTCGGATTTTTGTAAATGAAAAAGATAATCGGAAAAAAATCAAATTCATTTCCGAAAGTAGATATGACTAACTTATTTCCATATTTTGTTGGTTATTCTGCGACTTTGTCAAATATTATGCTATTATTTGTGAGCCAGAAATTACGGGCAATATTCCAGATATTTATTTCGATACAATTTATAAGTCCATGTTACTTATCCTTAATATGTGATGACGAATTGTTTAAACATGGTAATATTTTAGACGAAAACTTACTGGAATACCAAACTCCTAATAGAAAATAGCCAATTGTAAAGTATTAGTGAGTCTAAAATTTATTTTGTTGTTTCAAAAATTGGCACCTAACTTTTTTAACAATCGTTTTAAAAAATCGATTGAAGAGTTATATTGTTTTTTAGAAATAAAGGATTCATGTGAAGTTAAGGATGCTGATCTTTTTATTAGGTTATTTGCATCTGGATCTCATCATTTTTTCGTCATTTGATATTTGTTGAGACATTAAATTATCTCATTCTCATCATTTTGAGACTCTGAGCTTTCTTTCAATACATCACTTTTGAATTTTGACATTAGAAATCTATCTGTTTTTTTTATTTTTTTTTAATCTTTAGCAAAAGACAAATAATAAAAAATACTTGCTTTGTGAGAACAGCAGCTAACATTTCTTATCCCAGATTTACAATTACAATACCAACTTCAATTGAATCTTTTTCGTTTTTATTTGTCTTACAATGTCATTATTGAATATTAGGACATAATATTTTCGAAGTAAAAATAAATTCATTGAATTATTTACTCTTATTTCGTAATTTTGATTGTTTAAATGTTCCGCGAGATAGAGTTTTTAGTTGCTTCATATAAAATATAAATGTCTACAATAAGGCCATCTGTTTTTTATTTTAATTTTAGAAAGTCGATAAGCTCTACTTTTGGATTTACTACAAACCAAATCACCAACTTTTACAGCTTGATTATTATTTTCTAAATTATTTAGTTTTAAAATAAGATTAGCGTAAAGAATCTCATTATTCTTGTTTTGCAAACAGCACAAAATTTGTCGTTTTGATACAGTTTAGACATAATCAATTTTTGATTTTTCGAAATAAAATTTTTTTTCAATTTTAAAATAATCTGTTTTAACAAGTTCAAGTTACTTTTTGAATTATCACGTGAAAAGATACTAATGGACGAATGGACTTTATTTGGGATTTTGGAAAAAAAATTAATAAAAAAAAACTGATTGATTTTGTCAGAAAATAACTTAAAATATGTTTTGGACAAAAAAAAGTTAATTTTTTCAACCAAAAATTTCAGGGGCGTAATTTCAGTGGTTAAAGCCTAAGGTCCTTTTAGAAATTTTCAACAAAATGAAATACATAACAAAATTTTTCAATAGAAAATTGGAAAATTCGATTAAATTTGGATAAAAGAAATAATCACATAAATAGCTCCGCCCGCAAATTAACCTGGTACCCGTTTCCGTATTACCGGTATTCCAGCAAAGAGATATTTTTTGCCAGATAAATTTTATAAAATTTCTAATTATCGAATAAAAATTAAGGTCAAAAGTTTAATGACATTGAACTTTTATTATGTTTATATTTTTTAAAAACTAGTTTTAATAAGATTGAAATTTTTGTGTTAAACTGAAGTTTTTGATCAATTCGCTCAATTCAAAATTCTAAAATTTTTATGCAATTAAAAATTTTTTTTTTTATTCAAATACATGTACCCCATTCTTTTATATTAAAATAATTATGTCTTATGGTTTTGAATTGAGCGAATTGATCAAATTCTTCAGTTAACCAATTTTTGTTTATTTCACAGATCTTGTAAAAAATTTGAAAATGTCAAGATTTTTTACAAAAATTTTTGAGCTGGATTAACTGGCTCCCAGGTAATCAATATACGATAACCAGGTGATTAAACAGTAGATATTTGATCAATTAGGTTTCTCTGACAGGTACACTTGACTCAAAGAAAAAGAAAATAAAAAATTTAAACTAAGTAAACAAATCTAATTATTTAAAAGGTTGGAAAATAAGATTTAATTATTTATTTATAATTATTTAACTAATGTACAGAATGTAAAATACACTAATGCAAAATCGATGTAAAAATAATTTTTACGCGAATGTGATACAAACTTTATATAGATTTTAACATAAAGTCACGCACAACTTTTACATTAATTGCATCAATTTTTTAGTAGACTGGGAATTGTTGTATTAAAAAATTTTTTAAACACAATTTTGAACATTTCGGCTACGATTTTAATTTGTGAGCAGAGCTTTTCAGCATCTAAATTGTAAATGAATCAAATAAAAGAATAAAAAACACTTAATCTTTTTGCATATATATAGAAAAATTTAGTGATAAGTAACTGGTTTTCTCTATAAAATCGGTTTCGCCCAAATTTCAGACATAAAACGCCTTCATGAATACTCGGAAAATATATCTAATTTTAGAGTATAAAATTCTCTTTTTACGACTTTATAAAATGAAAATATAATTTTAAAATTAAGGTCAAAAATGATTTTTACGGGCTTTTTAAATTTAGTTTTAAAAACCGGTTTCATAACCAGTTTATTTTAATTTTAATTTCAGGATAAACTCATAAAATTATGTTTATGTAATCAAAAGATAGAGAATTTAATTCTCTACAATTTGATATATTTTTCGAGTATTCCTGAAGAGGTTTGAGGTCGCAATTTCGGCAAAACCAGTTTTATAGAGAAAACCGGTTGCCCATCACTAGAAAGATTCTGTTTTCCTATAAATTGTTAGCGGTCTTTGCATTTTGACTCATGGTTAGATTAGAAAAATAGCTGAAAAATTTGACGTATTTTATTAGTCAGAACAATTTTTGAAAATACTAGAAATATCAAAAATCTAACTAAATTCACATCTAGAAATTCTTTAATATTCGGAAGCGCAAAAAAAAAGAGAAGTTTGAAGCAAATCTAGTAACTCTAAGTTTAGGAAATAATATAAATATGGTATATAAACAAGTTGTTACTAGAATTGAAGCTCTTTTAAAACTAAGAGAAGTTTTTTGTTATTTACAAAAAGCGAAACTACTTATGTAAGCTTTAAGTCGCTAACACTTTTATATGCGATAGTTTATTAATAAAAAATCAATTAAATTATTTAAAAAATAAATGTGGGTATTTTTCTTTCTTTTCTTATTGTATATTGTAAAATTTTTTTCTTTCTTTTCTAAAAGTTTTTTTTATTGAAAAGAATTAAACCTTCAAACTTTAAAGAATCTTCAAATTTGGAAAAGTAAATATAAAATTAAAGTAGCGTTTCAATGCCCAACTTCTAAAATAAAATAAAACAAAAAAGCTTATTTAATTAAAGAAAAATAGAATTTCTCAGAAAAAGAAAAATATCCAAAAGCTTCTTAATCAACTATATCTTTAAGATATATTGAAGAATCTTAAGAGAATCTCTGAAAAATTCTCTTAAAATAAACTGTACTTAAGTTATCTCATAAAAACTTATCTTTGATAACTTAAGTTTTCATCGTAAAAGTTGACTATTGAAACTGTTTTTCTAATTGGAAATATAAAGAAAATATAATAAGATTTATGAAAGATATTTTTGTTCTTTTTAATTTCTTCCCGAATTATATAAATTCCGTAAAATTCGAAATAATTAATATTTAATCTTTTAAGAACCTTCGAAATGTCTACAATAATTCTAATGACTAAGTTGAATTTTTCGTTTCTTAAAAATTACCACATAATGAATCTTTTTTATTGTGCCCCAAATAATAAACCGTAGTTCGATTTTCGGTGTTTTTGGAGCCTAATAACTCCTCTAAGTTATAAGAGATTTAATGCCAAACTTTTTTATTTAGTAGTTTAACTTGGTCTCTTTAATTCTAAGGAAGCAAATTTTAAATTATAAAGAAAAAAAATTGTCAAAGTTAGATTATTACTTTTGTGTCAAAAATTTAAAAAAGAATGTTTTTTACTTAGTTTTTTTTTGGAAAAAACATTAGAATTTAAAATATCCTTCCCAAGAATGATAAAGAATTAAAAGTTATACAAGATTAATAGAAGCTATTAGATTTTTGGTCGACTACGGTTAATAATTTGGGGCACTATAAAATGATTTAATTTTTTAAATATCTTTTGAAATGCCTGTATGTTTTGTCATATTAAAAAAAAATTTAAAGACATGGACAAATATATTGAGATAAGTTTATATTTGAAATAAAATTTTTCCATAATTTTATACAATTGGCAAGTTTCATTTTCAATTAGATTTTTTTGATGTACAATTTTACTCAAAAAAGGCCAGAGACGTTCTAAATAAAATTTGCTGCAAATCAAGCCTGAACTTATTCCTTACCTTAATTCGGCGTTAAAGTTTTTTATGTCATTTTGTTTTAATTAAATTTTGGACTTAAATCGATAAACCTTGTTACCTACCTAGTATCACTTATTTATCGATTTCTAGATGATGCGTTTAGATAAGTAATTCTTACATATGCTTGACACGTATCTCAGAAGCTAGAATCTTCGAAGTGCTGACAACAGCTTTCTAGAGCTTTCTATCTAAATAAGAAATGCCTATCTGCATATTTATGAGCACGTGCTTAAAAGTATAAATAATTATCCTATTCTTAATAACTTCAGGTCGTTCCCTCATAATACTCTAATAAATATTTAGAATATATTTATTGTCTTTGATTGAAGCCAGTCACAATTGGTTGAAAAAGAAATTTAGAATAAATAATGGGATCTATTCTATACTTAACTATGTGTGTATAAATAATGTAAAATTGTCTTCTTAAAAAATAAAAAAAAAAAATAAAATTAGATTTTTTTCATATCAAATATATATTGGAAAAATGCCAAAATTTTGGTAGAATAAAAAAAGATAGACATCTTAATCTCGGAATTTAAGTAAGGAATAAGCTCATGCTTGATTTGTAGCAAAATTCATTTAAAACGTAAACTCCGTTCTCTGGCCTTTTTTGAGTAAAATTTTAGATCAAAAAAATCTAGTTGAAAATAAAACTTGCCAATTTTTATTTGTTTCAAATTAGAATTATCGGCTTTTTTTTGATAAATTTGATAGAAGAAAAAAAAATATTTACAAAAAAATAAAATAAAATTAATAAAGATAAAATGAAAGAGTTGTTCTATTTGACTCTTATTCACCTATTTTGTGTTAAAATGTTTATGACACAGAGATTTTTGAGTGGCTCTTCGACAAAAAAAATAACATTATGGAACAATACTCAAATAGTACGAGAATCTGGAGAAATTTATGAATTTTTTTCGATTGATTATCGCAATGGGTATTTTGTTTCAGCCACACTTGACAATATCGTAAGAGTTTGGACTTTATCTCAATACAGCATAATATACTTAACACCTGCGACTCGAAGCGAACTTAAATCAGTATTGATACTTAATGAGACTACTTGTTTGGCTGGTTATGAAAATTACTTATATTTTTGGAAATTACCAAATTTAAATGAATTAAGGCAAATTTCCAGTACAAATTTAAATAAAATTAATGTAATGATACATTTAGATAGGGACAATTTAGTTTTAATTGGTTCATTGGATCAAAAAATTCATGTTTTTTCTTTAGTCACTGAAACAATTATTGATACATTTAATACTGAAGGAGGAAATAAGTATGCTCTTGATGCTTTGAATCGTAATATTATAGTCTCTAATTGTAATGGTGGTATTTGTTCGTTTTATTTGAATATAAAAAACCAATTAGTTAACAACAAATCTGTGTCTATAAGCTCTGTATTATTAGCCGCTAAAATAATTAATTCTAGTTTTGCAATTTTTGGATTTGATAATGCTAATTTGGTTACATGGGATTTGCAATCGACACAGTCTAATCAGAAAAACACTGATAACGGTAAAATTCGTTGCATAGAAATTTTGGATGAAAATTCATTTCTTTCTGGAATGGAGAGTGATAAAATATTAATTTGGAATTTGAAAACACTAACCATAAAACAGACAATTACGAGTTCGGGTACAATTTATACTTTAAAGAATATTGACTTTGATATCAGATCTCTAAATGCGAATTCAAACTTAAGTAAGTGTTATTTATTTGAGAATAAGTTTTCTTTTAACTTGACTAAGCTAAGGAATATTTTTCAAAAGTACTGATCAATTTTTTAAAATTTTTTTCTGAAAACTTCGAAACTTTTTATAAGCGGAGTTGGTTTTAATAAAGAAAAAAAAGAGTTGTCAGCTTTTTCGATTTTTTTTTAGTTAGTTATTTTCCTCCAATTACAACAAGCAGTACACGTACAACAACTTCAACAAGCACGACAACCAGTACAAGTACAACAACTTCAATAAGCACGACAACCAGTACAAGTACAACAACTTCAATAAGCACGACAACCAGTACAAGTACAACAACTTCAACAAGCACGACAACCAGTACAAGTACAACAACTTCAACAAGCACGACAACCAGTACAAGTACAACAACTTCAACAAGCACGACAACCAGTACAAGTACAACAACTTCAACAAGCACGACAACCAGTACAAGTACAACAACTTCAACAAGCACGACAACCAGTACAAGTACAACAACTTCAACAAGCACGACAACCAGTACAAGTACAACAACTTCAACAAGCACGACAACCAGTACAAGTACAACAACTTCAACAAGCACGACAACCAGTACAAGTACAACAACTTCAACAAGCACGACAACCAGTACAAGTACAACAACTTCAACAAGCACGACAACCAGTACAAGTACAACAACTTCAACAAGCACGACAACCAGTACAAGTACAACAACTTCAACAAGCACGACAACCAGTACAAGTACAACAACTTCAACAAGCACGACAACCAGTACAAGTACAACAACTTCAACAAGCACGACAACCAGTACAAGTACAACAACTTCAACAAGCACGACAACCAGTACAAGTACAACAACTTCAACAAGCACGACAACCAGTACAAGTACAACAACTTCAACAAGCACGACAACCAGTACAAGTACAACAACTTCAACAAGCACGACAACCAGTACAAGTACAACAACTTCAACAAGCACGACAACCAGTACAAGTACAACAACTTCAACAAGCACGACAACCAGTACAAGTACAACAACTTCAACAAGCACGACAACCAGTACAAGTACAACAACTTCAACAAGCACGACAACCAGTACAAGTACAACAACTTCAATAAGCACGAAAACCAGTACAAGTACAACAACTTCAACAAGCACGACAACCAGTACAAGCCTCTCGTATTCGCCAGCCCTTATATTTTTGACTCCTAAAGAATTAGAAGTTACACTTGACGAATTCACGCATAAAATGATCAGTAAATTATTTTTTGTATTTTTATTTTAGGGCCCTAAACCTTAAACTCTAAGCATATATTTATTCCGTCTAAATTTTTCATCATTTATGCGTAAAATCACATATACACACAGTACAAATATATAAGATATAAATAAAAAAGTTTTCTAAGAGAAAAAAATACATTCAATCATATTTTTATGATTTCTAACCCTTAAAAAAAATTTCGTAATGAAAAATAAGTACGAAAAAATAATATTTATTTCGAAAGATTTTTTTTAGTTTTAGCCGAGAAAAAAATTACGAAAAGAAAAATTCAAAAAAAATTCCCTACCGTTTTCCAAGTAAGGTTAAAAAAATTTTCGAAAGGTTTTTTTTTGCGACGAAATAAAAATATTTTTCTGTTACCCAACCCTACTTTAATGTGAAAAATTATCGGAGTTAATGTTTTATTGGTCAAATTTTTAAAAAATTGGAAATGATTTTAAATTATGTTTAGACTAGAAAATTTGATAACTTTTAATTAATTATTTTATTTTAAAAATATTCAAGTCAATTTTATAACATTAGTATTTTTGTACATTAATGTTGCATTTTTTGAAAAAAATTTTCGAAAAAACTTGTACAATAATCGTTTATATCAAAAATGTATTAATATAAAAGCAAAATTTAAACAAAAGTATTACGGAATTACGCAAACAAAAGATTTTTTTTTTGGTCAATTTTTTGTGAAGGGAGAAACATACAGAAAAACGAAATAAGAAAAAATTAATTTACAAGTTATTACCGTATTTACTCGAAATTAAGAATTATTTGATTTAATTGTTTTTCTTCTAATTGCATAAAACTCAGATAAAAAAAGACACAATTCGAGTTAATTTTTCTTTTATTTTAACTACTAGAGTGAAGTTTTGACATGAGTTAAAAAATAAAATGAATTAGTTAAAAAGTTAACTCATTTTTTTAATTCATGTGATTATATTATTTCATTTTTTTTGGAAAAAAAACAATAGATTTCATTCATAAAAAAACTTGAAAAAAATATAAAAGATTTAATTGTATCAATAAATTTTACCTTTACTTTAAATTTTTGGAGATTTAATTTACAGTGTGCGAAAAATATTAAGGTCCTTTGAAGAAAGGTATTATCGTTTAATTTAATTAAAATTTGTGACAAATCACATAATTAAGTGTATAGTGATGATCATTTAGTGACTGCTTTAACTTATTTCGTGACTTCATAACGATGTCGGTTTGGTGACTCAATTGAGTCACCTAATCTGGTCTAAAAAAAGAGTCACCAAATTATAAAATATGATATTTTTAAAATTAAATCTCTTCTTTCTAAAAAAACTAATTGTTTTTTTTTTACCTAATTTATTCAAAATTTTCATTAAGTCACATAAATTTTAAAAAAAAATTTTATTTAGGTTTTTTAAGATTCACCTTTTAGGTGACTTTAAACTATGTGAGTCCTAAGAGTCACCTAACCAGTCACATAACCGGCAAGCCCGATATCACTTATGCTAATCTTTCTGAAATATTGCTATAACTCCTACATATCACATTCTTTTTGATGGAAAATTTCAGACAAAAAAAATATCAAATCAAAATTAAAAAAAAGTCAACAAACGATCTCTTAAAGTAGCGATGACCACTAGCTGGGTTAGGAAGGTGCTTTTCTCAATAAAACACCAGAAGATAACTTATAATTAAAGGTAACTCATATGAAGTTAAACATATTGAGTTTTTAGCGCAATATTTTTGAAAAAAAAAAATTACAATTTGCTTTCTAAAGATTTTATTTTTGGATAAATTTTTGGGCCTGGTAAATTTTGTGACCCACTGATCATATAATTTAATTTGAAAAATCTTCAATAAATTTTCAAGAACAATTGAACAATTGCCTGTCCAAACAAAAATTGAGCCTCTAATTCTAGAAACATGAAAAAAATTTAGTAAAAAAGGAAAATATTTCGCCGTAAAACTTATATTTATTTAAATTTTATGAACAATTTAAACTTTGACTTGAAAAAATATAATTGTTCATAGAATTTACTTAAAATTTTACAATTAAATTTTAAGATCAATTGTTCTTGAAAATTTATTGAAGATTTTTCAAATTAAATTATATGACCAGTGGGTCACAAAATTTACCTGACCCAAATTTTTTTTCTCTTTCAAAAACTCTCCTCTAGAATTTTTTTTTCTCATGCTATACTATTAATAAAAATTATATTTTTTTAGAGGAAAGCCTAAAATTTTTTTTAGTTTTCTTTTTTTTTTTAGTGTTCACTTTTTTATCCAATAAAATTAATTTTGAAAATTTTAAAAATATTGCACTGTTTTAATGAAAAATACTTCATATGATTCAATTTAAATGTTGAAATTCAATCTATATTTAGATTGAATTTCAACAAATGACTCAAATTAAATCGAGTCTAAAAATTATAGTAAGATAACTTATCTTATCTTTCTGCAGAAGGCGGTAAAAATGCGAAATTTGCACGCTATTGAAATGACAAATTGTAATTTAACTTAAAAATGTCTAAATTAAATGTTCCGATAATGTAGCAGTAAAATGATACATAATTTTTCTTAGAAATGCAACATGAATGTTACATTCTTATGTTGCATTCAAGTACATTGATGTGACATTTTTTTTTAGTTGAGTATGAAAAAAATAGAAAAAATCGAGATTTTTTTATAAATTTTATTTAAAACAAAAAAAGAAACGAAAGAAAAAACTTATTCTCACAATGTTAGAAAACCACTTGAAAAAAATTTCATTAAAAAATTTCTTTTCAATACAAAAAACGCCCATAAGTTACCCTTGAGGACAGAATCAAGGCTGTTATGATGATCCAACAAGGAAAATCGTTTGCAACTATCGGAAGAGAGTTAAATAGGACCAAATCGTGCATTAAAAGAATAGTTGACCGATACAATGAAACATTTTCATACCAAGATCGCTAAAAATCAGGAAGACCGCGTATATCTCGCCTAAAGGAAGATAGGAATTTGATTGAATGTAATATAAGGATGTAACATTTATGTAAAGTGCGCTATGTTTCGAACGCTTTGAAAAAGGAGCTTTACGACGCTTACTTGTTAAATAAAAATGACTTGAATTAGTTTTTGAGTAGTATTGAGTAAAAAAAAAAATTATTGAGTTATTTAGTTAGCTAACTAAAGTAATTCAATTTAAAACATTAAAAATTTTAATATTTTTCTCTAATTTTTTCAAAATGTTGTATAGCTTAAATATTTTTTTTTCCAGAAATAAACTCTTCAATTAGTACGGTGAATAATGGATTAACTACAGAAGATTTATCAAATTTCAACACAAATCCTATTTCAGATTTTTATTTTGAACAAACAACCACAACATCTGTATATTATATAAGTTTATTTAACAATATTAAGCTGCTATTAAAATTATTCGATTCTAAAAGTGATTTAAACGATTGTTTAACAAATTGTTCAGGGCACGGTCAATGTAAATTAACAAGCAATTTTAAATTTTTATGTGAATGTTTTGAAAATTACGCTGGATCTAATTGTGCATTAAATACTCTACCTTGTTGGTCGAGTCCATGTCTTAATAATGGTACATGTATTAATAATTTAACTGATTCAAGTTATACTTGTGATTGTCAAAAGGATTTTTATTTTGGAAAAAATTGTGAATTTAAAAAAGATGTTTGTGTTAATGAGACATGTTCTAAAAATGGAAATTGTCATGATGAAAATAATAAAGCTAAATGTCAGTGTTTTAGTAAATATTCGGGTGAGAAATGTGAAATTGAATCTGAAGAATTAAAAATTATCAAAAATGTCATTTCAGTTTCATCAATTATTGCAATAATTATTATTGTTTTGACTTATTTATTATTTATTCTTTGTGATATGTCAAAATTTGGAATTAATATAAAAGCAAAAAAATCCAAAGTTTTAGTTAAAAGAATTCAAAGATTATCTTATAAAAACTAATAATATGTTCTAGCTTATTAGGCTCATTCAAAAAATTTATCTTTTAAAATTTTGAATTAAAATATTAAGATCTCAGAAGACTGAATCTTGATTTTTATTAAATTATTTTTAATGTCGTAAAATTCATTTAAAGATTAAAATTGGAAATATATTGATAAAATTAAAAATTTGTTTAAAATTATTTAATAAAGAATTTTAAGGTAAATTGCAATTTGATGAGGAGAGGAAAATAATACGGGGAAATTGATACTGAGCAAAATGTTATTTTCAATTTTAAATCTAAAATTTAATTTTTTTACGAGAAATTTCTGGTTTATGTACAATCCGAAACAAAGATAACATACACAAAACCGACACAGAAACGAAACACATATTATTATACATGTTTTTTTAAAAAACATTATTTATTTCGAAAACATGTTTCGAATCAATTAAAAACATTTTTTAGAAATCTTTCTGTTTGGTTTGGTTATATTTTATGTATGCTCTGTTTAAACAGTGTTTAAACAGATTTTAAACTTATTTTTAGATTGTACTAATATACTTTTCAATTAGTCTTAAGAAAGTTTGACTTACTTCGAAATTTAGCTAGCCGGCTTATTTTTAGCAAGTTAAATTTTTGTGAAATAAAAATTGGTCGAATTTTTAAAAAAAATTTTTCTATGGAATTTCATGAATGTTTATGAAAATTGGGGCTGTGAAGATCATTTTGATTCACTCATTTCAATTTGTTCAATTTGATATAAATTTTTATTTTTCTACCTTCCTTTAGCTTTAATTTGCTAAAAAATTTAACAACTTTGTTTCACCGAATAATGAAAAATTTTGTCTAACGCCAGAAAATTTAAAATGTTAAGTTTAATTTGATATGAAAAAAAAAAGCCTTGTGAAAAAAAAAAGTTATGAATTTGAACACCGCTTAATACCATTAATGAGAACAGGATACTTGTTAAATCTAACTAACTCGACATAAAGTCAGTTCTTGAAAAAAAGTTCCATAAGATTTTTTTCTGTATTGTTGGATGTAGCAAAAATGTTACAAGTTGTAGCAATTTAAACTTTAGAAAATTTAATTCCGTAAAAAAATAGCAATTAAAATGCTGAATCGAAATGAGTGAAAAGAAATAAACTTTAAGCCCCCGAAAAATTATGAAGATAATAAAGAAGTTGAAATATTTTGAATAAAAATGAAAGTTCAAAAGAATTCATACGAATAAAAATATATTTATTATTTTTCAAAACTCAAAATTGAGAGTAACAATTAAAGTAAATGATTCTATATATTAGATTTCTTTGAACATTGCCAATAAAAAACTTTTAAAAAAAGCAAATAATGTTTAAAATAATAATTTTCAAAAAGTCTATTATAAATTTAAAAATTAACTTTTTTTGAAAATGTATCATTCATGGATATGGATGTGACATTTTTTGTGATTGACTGAGTTCATGTGTAAAACTAGCCTAATATGGTTTATACCCAAAGTTGCATGTAAGGTCCATGCAACTGAATTAAACTTTCGCTTGTTAAAATTTTATAATCGACATCGAGTTGTAACACTGAGTTACTAACTAGGTTTCATTTATTACCAATAGGGAATCAACCAAAGAACATAATTAAGAAAAATAAAACAAATATAAAAAAATTTTTTATTATAAAAGATAATTAATTATACATGATGCATTTTTTTTTATGTGCACCAACGGTTTACAACATGTATTCACCGGTACTAGAGAACAGGAACTTGTTTCTAGATTCATCAGATTGCTTTTTTTTTAATTAAAAAGTTTGTACTATTTTAAATAATCAGTAAAAAAAAAAAAATATTTTCCCACACCGGGAATCGAACCCGGGCCGCCTGCGTGAAAGGCAAGAATCCTAACCACTAGACCATATGGGACTCTTATTATCTGTTAATCTCTTAACCTGCTTAATCAGTTAAAATTTTTGAAATTTCAAATTTTTTTTCTAAAAATAAATCAAAAAAGCAAAATTCAAAAATTGTTTGTGTTTTTTTTTCTTTGAAAAATAAGAGATGGATAATTTAACCATTTACCTCCCATGTGCATTTACGACGACCTATAAACAATTGATTGATTGTGATGAATCAGCTGAATGCTTCATTTGTCAAACTCATAAAATTAACATAAGAGAATGTTTAGAAATACCAAGAAATAAATTAAATATTAAGCAGAGACAAATCGAACTAGAATTAGAACATTTTGAACAATTGAGAAGTGGAATTGAAAAAGTTAAAGAAAAAAATATTGAATTTATAAACAATGATTTTGATCGCTTAAAAAATGAAGTTGATTTGATGAGAGAAAAACTCAAAAAAAGCATAGATGACTACTATTTTGACATATTGGATGAGCTTGAAGTAAAAAGGAAGTTTAAAATAAAAGAAATGGATGAAGATATGAAAGAAATTGAGTCTTTTAAGATTGAAAGTTCAGTCGATAGTGATAACTATAAAGAAAAATGTAAAAAATTAGACAAGAATTTGTCAGAATTAGACGAAAAAAATGAATTATTTGAAAAATTAATTCAATTATCAAATGGTAAAATGATTTATGAGTTAAGGACTATTGAATCAGATTTGAATTTGCAGTTTTTTTTCGGATATTTGAATATTTATGATGAGAATGAGTCAGAATATAATTATAATGAAATTCATGATACAGTTTGGGAAACTACAAACCTTTTTGATTGATTTATATTTAAATAAATTCTATTTGGATAATTCTTAATAATTCAAATAAATTTGAATAAAATACTTAGTTATACAAATTATAGGAAAAAATATTTTCCCACACCGGGAATCGAACCCGGGCCGCCTGCGTGAAAGGCAAGAATCCTAACCACTAGACCATATGGGATTCTTATTATCTTTTAATCTTACAATAGCTTTTAAATTAATTTAAACTAATATCTATATAGATTCTTAAGCTTTAAATAGCTTTTAATATTTTTGCTAATTTGACAACAAGTTCCATTTGGCTTGTTAATTTTGAATCACCAATTTTTCTTTAACTAGCATCAATTTAAATTAATATTTTTAAATTTTCTTTGCATATTTTAAAATTTCTAATTGGTTTCGAAAATTCTTATTAGAAATAAAATTTCTTAATTCGAACAAAAATCACCAAAATTTTAAATCAAATAAAAAAACATTAAAAAAATTTGAAATATTCTCTTAACTTTTACTCTTTTTAAGGAAAAATTATAAAAATAGTTTAAAATCATTCTTTTTTACAATTTTAGACAGTTCATAAATAAAAAACAAGTAAAGAGAGATTTTTTTAGTAGATTCTTTTAAGTGCTAAAACTTAAAATAAACTTTTTCTGTTAATCTGAATGGGTCCTGACAATAAAACTGAGTAAAATCTATTCGATTCTTTCCTTTTTCTTACAAAATAAATTTTTTTTTGGGTACTTTATTTTTTCATCAATATTTTAAGAAATTTTATATAGATTAAGAAATCTAAATTCAAATTAGAAATCTTAAACAAAAAAATATTCGTTGGAAGAATTCAGAAATTTTATTTTTTGGTCTAGAATTTTTGTTGTTAAATAAGAAATTTTAGTGATAAAAAAATAAATAGCCGTATAAAATATAAATAAATATTTATATTTTTACAGTACAAATTAAAACTAACTTGTACGAATACTGTTCTTAGGCTCTTCTTCAACTCTTCCTTTCCTCTTCATCTACTTTTTCTCTGAAAAAAACATCAATAGAAACTAATAATTTATAACGTATTTTTTGAAACTTTCAATTTATAACGTATTTTATTTTTTTTTCCCGAAAAATTTGACATCGGACAATTTTCTATGGTTTTATAAAATTTTGCATCTTTGGTCATCAGAAATTTTTCTTGAAAATTTTGAACTGAGATCGAAGTCATGATTGCTATTGGACAGTTTTGTTCATTCCAAAAATGCTTCTTGCAATGAACGAAACTTTTTTCCTAAAATTATAATTTAAAGTAGGGTTGTTAAAATGAGTTTGAAATTTTAAAGTTTTAGAATGAAATTCTATTTGAAAATTAAACCGAACTTTTTGAAGTCAGTCGATTTCTTTTCGACAACATTTCATTTCAAAAAATATAGATTTAGATAAAATTTTAAGAAATTTTTTCATTTTCTTAATTAAATTTTGAAAAAAGTTCAAAAATTTTTATTTAAATCAATTTTTTTAAGATGAAATCTTATCGAAAAGAAACCCGGTGAATTTGAGGTTCCTCTTTTTATTTTCAAAATGAATTTCTATATTAAATCTTTAAACTTTCAATCTTTCTTTGTAATTTCTACAGGTCTAAATTTAAATTTCAATTAATAAAACATAACTTTTCACATTGATAACTAATTTAATAATAGTTCTTAGTGTAATTAAAAGTTTTTCTACTAAAAAACCTGATTAATTTTCGTTTTTAAATATAAGAAAATTTATTCAAAATAGACTAAATGAAATTATTTCAGTTTTTTTTATTTTGTTTGAAATTTTTCCCAAAATAATTTTTCAAGCACAAAAATTTTGAAATGAAAAACGTTTAAAATGAAATTTTATGAAATTTTTTCATAAGAATCGAAAAAATTTGAACTCAACGTACTTCTTTTTCAGATATTTCTTAATGAAATAAAAATATTGACTTTGAAAATAAAGTTTGAAACTTCAAAATAAAGAATTTTTCTTCTTTAACAACCCTAATTTAAAGTACAATTCTGAACTAAGCTGAAGTTTCGTAACCATTTTTGTTAAATTAAGTCTAGCTCTAAAACCTGGCTTTGGAAAGAAAATCTTTAATTAAGCATTTAGAATTAATTTCATTTTGTAATTGATTAAATCTTTGTCTGTTCTTAAACAACTTGTTTTTTTTAGAAAATTAAAAATTAGCTTGGTTTAATTTTATTTTTGTAAAATATTTTCGGTCTATAATGATAAATACACAATAAATTTTTTGTGCCTCTTTCAAAAAAAAATGAAATCTTCAGCTCATGACAAATCATCGCGGAATCATCTAAATGTCAGTAGCAGCAAAAGTTTACATATAAGGTATTTTTAAGTCGACAAAATTCTACGTAAAAACTAAACAGATTAGACAGGAACGGCATGTCAAAAATTTTTGAAAATTTTCTTTTTCTTATTTTTTTGATCAACAAAAAATTGCTCCGAAAAGCACTTTAAAATATTTTTGCTAACAAAAAATATTGTTACATACTGAAGAAAAATTTACAGCACCCGGTTTCAAAGCCTGTCTAGAACAATCAAAAATATTTGAGCAACTAAATCAAATCAAATTGATAATTAATTTTTAAAATATTTATTAAAAAAAAATTTTACATGAATAATTTTTATTACAGAAACAAAAGAACTATTAAGTTTAATTTCTATCCTCTGGCTTCTTATAATCCATACCCAAAATGTCGAATATTTCTTTTTCTGAATTTACAATTTCAACTTTACCAGGCATACCTTATTAAATCAAATTTAATTTAACAGAAAAAAAATTTGTTTATTCAAAATTTGATTTTTGAATTACCAGAAGGACTTATCTTTCTAAGACTATACTCATTCAAAGTATAACCTTTTTCCAAAGCAAATTTTCTCATTGTTTTATTAAATGTATCACTGCCTGTAAAGTACAAAATACCACAGTAAAATTGATCTTTTGGTATCAATCTAATATCAATTCTTCTAAATGTTGGATTTTTATCCAACGAACAAACACCCTTATTTTAAATAAAATTACAAAGCTTTATAATTAAATTTAAAACTTAAGGTATTGTCATACCATGAATTTAGTATCACCTAAAGCCATGGTATCAGTAATGAAATCGACTTCGATTAATCTATCTACAACTTTTTTCAATAGATCTCTAGGACCTGTTTTTTTAATTTTAATTTTAGACTCTTTTTTTGTTATTTTTTGAGGAGATGTCGACATATATTCGGGATGAGTTAGTAATATATCAATATCACCACTTGATTCAGCACCTCGTCTAAAACTACCACAAATAGTAGCTATGAATTCTTTATCAACAAGACTTATTTCTTTCATTATTAAGTCTTTCATTCGAACCATTTCTTCTCTAGGTATACGCTTTTCAAAATCGTCGACATATCTGTAACAAAAATTTAAATTTTTGCTCATAAAATATTTTTTTTTGAAAAATTACTTTAGACCAATTTTTTGGTGATGATTCAATTTGTTTTGATTAGATCTTAAATCATCAAGTGATCTAATGCCTTCGTTTAATAATTTATGAGCGTGTGAAGGACCAATACCAGTCACTCTAGTTAGCTCTCTTATTACGTTAGCTTCAGAATTATTCTTTATCTTTTTTAAATAGAAGAAAAATATAAAATACTTAAATATTTAACAAAAGGAAATTTATTAAACATTTATCAACAAGAAAATTTGTATTTGTTCTAAATTTTTTAGATAATGATAAAAAGCTGCATAAGGAAAAATTTTGATTTGCAGAGAACTTTCAGCTCAAAAATAATCTTTTTAAGTGGTTTTCAATTCTAATTATTTTTTTATACAAATTTATATTAAAAATTGCAATACAGCAGTTGCCTCGAAAAAGTGGCATTACAATTACCATTACCGTGACCAAAAAAATTTTTTCTATTTTTTTAAAAAATATTTTATCCGGGATAAACTTTTTTTGGAAAAACAAATTTATAAACAAAATTTGCAAAAATTAGAAAAAAAATATTTTTTTTCGTAACGGTAATGCCAATTTTCATAGACAAGTATTTTTTCAAAGTTTTAATCTTGAGTTTAAAGTTTCACAATTCAATAATTGTGAAACTTTTCATAATTATAAAAATTGAATTGAAAATTCTAAATTGAAATAATAAAAAATTTATTATGCTTAAAAAGTTATGTTAGTTAATACGCCACAAAGAAAAACATTCACGATCTCAAAATCAGATTTTATTTTTTAACCTTATAACTAATTTTGAAAAAGTTGAAAATTAACTATCATTTTTTTCAAAACTAAAAATTAATGCTTTAATGTAAAAAACATGTGTCAAATTGTGTTAAATTTTACACATATTTTTTACATTACAGTCTGACCTCGATTTTGTAAACTATCTCGGTAGCATCAAAATAATTAAATCATAAGCTATCTAACAATTTTACTTTTTCAAGTTTGTCTATTTTTCCTGTTTCCAAATATTGTTGTATTTTTTCACTTATTTTCTTACCAACACCTTTCTATTCTGACAAAAATTAAAACTTTTGATAAAAAAATCTGGTAAAGAAAGTATAAGTTTACGAGGTTCTTAACATCAGACATACTAATCAATTTGGCTTTATGTTCTAGAATAGATTGAGCTGCTTTGCGATAAGCATTGTATTTGTGCATTTGTTTATTATAATTTTTTTCATATTCACCAATTTCTTTAATCAGGTTTTAATTTTGATTTAGAAAAAGTTTATTAAAATCTTAAAATTATGTTATACCAATTAGAATATTTGCAAGTTCCTTATTAGGATTAATCGAAAGTTCTTTTTTCGATTTTTTAGCCTCAGATGCCATTTTTCTGACAAAATTTCTTTAAATTATTTCTTTGAAAAATTAATGAAAAAATTTTTTTTTTCTTAAATTGCCTTTTGCCTAAATGTTTATAAACTCATTTCGAATTAAAAAACAAGACTTTTTTAACATAAATTCACACATTTTGACAAGCTTAAACATGTTTTTATTTTTTGTTTAAAATTTACGTTTTTTCAAAATCACAACGAATTTTTGTATCAAATTAAATATATGATTAAAATAAATAGAATAAACTTGAAAACTAAGAATATTTTAGGAACTGAAAAAAAGCAAATTTTTCCATCATGATTTTGCATAAGAATATTAATTATCAAAATTATTGAAATTAAAAAATTTTCCACTCAGAATTTTGTTTTAAAGTTTTTCAATCCGATCACAGACTAGTGTCCCTAAGTTCCGAAGAACCGACCCAATCCTTTTCGAAATATTCAAACGGTTTGATTTGACGTAATATTATACTCCGGGTGGATACATAATAGGCACATTCTTTATTCCGTTTTAAGTCACTTCCAAAAAGATATTTTTAGCTGGTACAATAACTAATAAAATTTTGAGCTGAAAAAAATTTTGCTTAAGGAAAAGTTAATAAATTTTAAAAAATCTATCTACTTAATTATTCAAAGTGTTTACAACTTTTAAATAAATTTAGATTTTAAATTGATGATGTTTGATTAATTTTATAAGAAAAAAAATCTTTCACAAACAAAAAAAGTTTTAAATAACATAAAGATATTGATTAAAATTATTTTTAACATCTGTTTTTTTGATCATGACGTCAATTTAAATGCAAATATTTAATAGTCTGAAATTGATCTGTGTATATAAACTCCAAGTTAAAATTCAGAAAAACTCTGAATTTAGATGGATATTTTCGAAAAAAATAAATTCAAAATGATCATACAAGAGGAATTACATTCCTTCTTGTTTAAGTTTATAACAAGTTTATAATTTTTATAGTAATCTTTTGTCAGTTAATAAGGTGTCTGAAGAATCAATAAAAGTATAAGTTTCTCATAAGGCCAATAAATAAGATAGATGATAAAATAGATATAGTTTATAGAATTACTTTTGCTGAAGCTGAAGAGGTTGTGATGAAGATAGATAGCTCTTCATTAGGACCGAATGGCTTGACTATTGGGTTTTATAAACAATATTTTAAATATTTTGGTTTATTTTTTATTGATATTCTAAATGATCATCAAGAGGCTTTACCAAAAACCTTTAAGGAATCAAAAATTAAATTAATTCCCAAAAATAAAAAAGAGACTAAAGGAGTAAACGATTTAATATATTTTATAGAATTTTTTCTAAAATTCTTGCCAACAGATTTAGATCTATTGGCCATAAAATTGTTCAAGGCCATCAAACATGTTTGATTTTCGGAAGAAGAATGACAGATAATATTTGGCTTTTAAATGATATGATAGAGGATTCTAATAAAAGGAAAAAGGATTTAAATATTATTCTTGTCGATCAAAAAAAAAACCTTTGATAGTATTAGTCACAGATATATCTTTGCTTTGCTTAAACATTTGAATCTAGGTGACTTTATTTTTATAATACAGTCAACTCTCTTTAATCCGTAATCTTTGGGACCCAAAAAATGTTGTTCCGGATAAAGTTTTCCGAATAATAATTAACAAAAATCTAAATAACCCATTTTTATTTTAAAAAAAATACAGATATGATTGATTAGATAAATTTAAATTCGCAAATAATTAGAATATTTTAAAGCATTCATTCGTTCATTTACAGTTACGTTATGTTCTTTTGACTTTGAGAACAATATTTTTATTGTGTCATATGCTTTAAAAGCAATTTGATAATTAACATAATATTCTTTTTATTTTATCTGAATTTTTTTGTTGTTTAATTGACCATTTATGATTTGGCTCTGTATTTTCTCTTAATTCCGAACAAAAAGAAAGATTTTACAAAATAATTATACACTAAATTTTTGTTTGTGTTAAGGATGACAAAAAAATCCGGGCGAAAATTCCGATTTAAAGTAAAAATTTTAACATTAAAGGTATTTAAAAGGGGGTAGGGACCGAAGAAAAAATTCCGAATACCGAATTGTTCGGATAAAGGACTTCCGAATTAAAGAGCTTTGACTGTATTAAAAGAATATACAATAATTCCTCTGCAAAAATCGTTTTAAATATGTATGAGACTAACTCAATAATAATAAAATCTGGAATTAAGCAAGGATGTGCACTATCAATGATGCTGTACATACTTGCAATTGAGGAATTAATGCTAAGGATAAAGCAAAATAAATTTATTAAAGGTTCTAAAATTTATGGATTTGAAGAAAGAGAAATAAAATTAACAGCATATGCAGATGATATAGTAGGATATCTTAATGATAAAGTATCTATTGAACTTTTTTTTCAAGAATTCGATGAATGGGGGGAGATATCAGGAGCAAGTATTAACAGAGAAAAAACTGTTATAGTTAAAGTTAATAATTAAGACCCGATTGATGACTTTAAAGTTTTTGGAGTATTATTTAATAAAAAAGCAATTTCCTCAAAAAATTTAGAAAATGTGATAGGCAAAATTAAACAAGCAATTTTTTTATGGGATATACCATCTTTTAATATGTCAGACAGAATAACTATAGTCAAAACTTTTTTATTGAGCAAACTTTGGTTCATAGCCAACTTTTTAATTATTAATAAGGAAAAAATAAAAGAAATTAATTTGATGTTATTTAGATTTATTTGGAATAGCAAAATAGAACTTGTAAAAAGAGAAACACTCATTCTTTCATATGAAAATGGAGGGATGAATATGTTTCATCTTGAATCAAGGTTAAAAAAACAATCTCATTACAAACATACCTTTATATAAGAAAAAATTACCAAAGAGACTTCTTTCAATTAAGTATCAAGTGGCTAAAATTTCATATTACGGAACTTGGTTTAAAAAATTTTAATTTGATTCCTTATGGTGGAGATACAGGTCTCCCTGAAGTGTATCAATACATGATTGAATGTCAAAATGAATTTAAAAATTATAACAAAAAAATGACACAAGTAAAAAAACTTATGAATTATTTAGGAGACCTTATGAAATAAAATCTAAGAGAGAGGCCTAATAATATTGTTTATTGGAATGAAATATATAATAACTAAGATAAACAACAAGTCATTAGATTCGAAATTAAAATTATAAAATATTTAATGAAGCACAAAACCTAAATATTAATATTAAACTTTCGAGTAAGTTAGGAGAGCAATGTGTCTTTTGTGAAAGGCATAATGAGACAAGAGGCCATCTTTTTGTTGAGTGTTCGTTTACAAAAAAAATGTTTGAAAATATAAGACACAAGTTAAACAATCAGAACATTTATAATAAGATAGATTTAATTCTAAATTTAAATTTGGATTTAAACGATGTTAGATTAATATCAGTTTTTAAAACGTCCATTTGGTCCTTAAGAAATCTAATGAAAAAAGAAAAAAAAAAAAATGGGTGCACTTAATTTAGTTTTTCATTTTTTTTTTGAAAATTCAATAAGTTTAATAAAATTCTCTGTTTTTGTAAGTTAGAAAAATGTTATTTACGCCGCTTTTAAGATCCATAGCTTCTTAAAGAAACATCGGTGCAACTAAAAAATATTATATTCGTGACCAGCTCGTCGAGATCTACAAGCTGATATATAATTTGACCATTTTTTCTTTTGGGGGAGATACTATAGTGTAACCAAAAAAATAGTGATAAAGAAATTATTTAAAAAAAAAATATTATATAAAAATCTTTATTCTTAATTTTTATTTAGTTTTTTTATTTATCAATTTATTTATATTTTATTTCAGTTTTCTTAAATATATGAACTCGTATTGGCTTTTACTTATATTTTTTATCAATTTTACTATTTAGTATTATTTTATTTATTAATACTTTTTATTATTTGCCAATAAATTTGCAAAAAAAAAAAAAAAAATAAATTCAAAATTTAATAAGAAGTTACTTAAGGTTAATTTTATTTTAAAAAAACTTAATTTTTTTACCAAAAACTTGAGCAAATTCATTTTCGAACGAATTATCTTAATAAATTCTCCTTTTCCTCTCAAACACCAGAGCCACCAATTTTTTAGGAGAATTTTTAAATTGACAATTTTTTGTAAAACTTTCTTTCGAAAGATGTATTCAGGATGCTTTTTTTTTAATTCGTTTAAATTGCACAAATTTGTAACATTTTTGCTACAGCGAATAAAATAGATAAAAATTTTTTTTTTAAATGGAATTTTTTGGGAATTAATTTGATGTAAAGGTACCCCAAACCATAGCTTCTAACTTTATTTTACCTTAAAAATTTTCTCAATTGAAACGCTTTTGTGGCAGGAGTGGGGACTTGAATCCGGACCCTTGAATCAACTAGGTTCGCTAATTAATTTAAAATTCCAGATCCTCCATCCAACGAATCGAACCATTTAGCCATCATCGGCCTAGAATTATTACAAACCTATTTAAAAATTCTGAAACCAAAAGAAGAGACTTTTCTTTAATTGTAAAATAATTGAACAAATTTCTAAATTAAATTTTTATCGAATCATATTGTCAGTTTCAATTTAGATTGACGTTTTCCTAAATAAAAATGAAAATCTTAACTTTTTTATTAATCTTTGTATTTTTGCCTTTGTCAAATGCCCAAAGGTTTTTGAGTGGATCATCGAAAAAAGAAATATTATTATGGAACAATTCACAGAATTTTCAAACATATAATCCTGATGAAATCGTCTATTCTATTGATTATTTTAATGGCATTTTTGTTTCAGCCACGCACGATAATTTCGTAAAAACATGGAATATATCTTCACAAACAATATTCAAACAATCCAATGAACAACAAAGCGAATTGAGATCAGTTTTAATACTCAATCAGAGTATTTGTTTAGCTGGTTATGATAAATACTTATACTTTTGGAGCTATCCAGATTTAACAAAAGTAAAGCATATTCATAACACAAGTTTAGATAAAATAAAAGTTTTGAAAATTTTGAAAGATGATAAGTTAGTTTTAATTGGACCATCAAATGGATATATCCATGTCTTTTCTCTGTTGAGCGAAAAAATTATCGATTCCTATAACTCTGGAGGAAATAAAAATACACTTGATGTTTTAAACCGAAAGAGTTTGGTTTCAGATTGTGAATCAAATACAGCAATTTGTTCATTTTATTTGGATTCTAGCAACAAAATAATAAAAAACAAAACAGTCTGTTTTAGTACTGAATTATATGCAGCTAAAATAATAAATTCTAGCTTTGCAATTTTCGGGGTTAACGAAGTAAATTTGGTTACATGGGATATGGAATCAACATCGGTTAACAAGATAGAAAGTAAAAATGCAAAAATCTATTGCATAGAAATTTTTGACAAAGATACTTTTATTACTGGTGGAGAAAGTGGAAAAATAATTTTTTGGAACTTGAAAAATTTAACAATTATTAAAGAAATTACAAAAACGGACATATTTTATGTTTTGAAAAATATCGACTTTGATTTTAATGCTCTAGTTATGAGTTCTGAATCAAGTAAGTTTTTGTCCAACCATTCGAGATTTGTGCGGTTTTTACAGTAAATTTCAATTCATAAAAATTATTAAGGTTACCGAGATCATAATTTGAACTCGCTTTTTTAGACAAAACCAATACCCTATTTTTGAAAATGAGAGTCTATCTAATGAGAGTCTTGCAAAAAAAAATCAGACTTTGTCTTGACTCAGTACGGAGCTATAACCCCCCTTAGGTAGGGTACCCTGTATCAAGCTCTACAAAATTAATATTTTGGACCAATTTTTTTTTTGCAAATTCGTGTTCAGCGACTCAAGTTTAGTAAGAAAAATCTTTTTTCGGATATATATAGAATATTTTCAGCAGCAAAATAATCAATTTTTAAAAATTCCTGTCTTTTTGACTTCAAAACAGGAAGGCCCCTCAAGGAAATTCCTTTTGCGTTGAATTCCTCATACTTAAATTAACAAAGTTAGGGAGCGACTTTTCCGGAGAAAAATATTTCTCTTAAAACTTTTTCCAAATTTTACCGTAATTTTAATAATTAAACAAATTTTTTGAGTCAGAGTCTGAAAATTCACAAGATTTTTTGGTAGAAAAAAGCCTAAAATATTAAAAAAATTTGTTTTTGCAATCACCTTGATAGACTCTCATATTCAAAAATAGGGTATTGGTTTTCTCTAGAAAAGCGAGTTCAAATTATGATCTTGGCAACCTTATAAATTTTTAATGGAAAGTAATAAAACTATTCCGTAAAAATCTTCAAATTTTAACTTTGAAGATTGCGTAATGAAAAAGTGCAAATTTTGCATTGTTATCAGCTTTTTGAAGGCCGACATTTTTCAGTCTAATATAATATATCAATTTTGTAGGTATTTTCAGAACAAGTTTATCACTTTAAGCAAAAGCCTAATCATAAAATCTTTAGCAATAAAAATTAATGATTAGAATCGAGTTTATTTTAATAAAATAAGGAATTAAGAATTGGATATTCGTTTTTATTTTTTGGTTGTTTTTATAGTTCATCTATCAATTAAGTTCTAATAAGTTTGATAATAAAAATATTTTTAGAAAAAAAAATGAACAAAAATTATTTTATTTGAATATAAATTTAAAAGTAATAATAATAAAATAAGGCTATGGATTAAGGATGGCAATAAGTCAGCCTCTAACGGAGTGCAAGGAATTGTTGCACTAAAGTAGCCTGTAAAACCAATTTTGTTTGTTTTAAAATAATTTTCAAGGTTTTTTTTAAAAACCATTTATCCTTTCCTGTCAAACCACTTCTCTTGGTAACATATTCCAAACATTTGCTATTCGGTTTGTAAAAAAGTTGGTTCTTGGAATGCAGTTTCAAACTATTTGTTTTTCGAAGCCAAATTTTGACTTCTAGTACCGTATTTAAAGAAACCTTATTTAAAGCATGATGCGATTCACCTTGATCAATATTTTTCACTATTTTTAGTTGTTCAATTAGATCTCCACTCCTCGAAACTGGTGAGATTTAATTTTACCAAACGATCGTCGTATTTGAGATTTCTTAACTCACCGATGATTTTAGCGAGGCCTTAACAAAGAAGTATAAAGTTTTTTAATTGTTAATTTATCACGACATTTGGACGATCGTTTAATTAAGCTCAGTGTGTAATTTATTTTTCTGGTTCCAACTGCAATGTGTGCGGAATTTTTAAAATTTTTACTGAAAAAACAACACTTAAATCTCGTTCTTGATGCGACTCGGTTAGTTTATGAATACTTTAAGAATATTCATAATTTTTATTATTTGACCCATAGATACATTATTTGACCCATGAAAACAAATTTATCTTCATTATAATCCATCAAACATTGATTTTACCATTCATATATATTTTTTATATGTTCTTGTAAAATTGATGAATCAGTTTCATTATCGACTAAACAAATTATTTTTATCAGCAAACAATTTAATAAAATTTTTGATCCTATCTGGTAATATAAAAATAATAAAAACGATATGGCCAGTGGCGTATCTACGTGAGGCGAACTACGGCGGGCCGCCGTACATAAAAAATCTTAGGTGAGGCGCCGCCTCATTTAAAAAAATAATAAATTTTTCAATTAGAAATTAGTTCTCTCCTTTTTTTTTAAATTTAATAATAATTCTTAACAGAAAAGTCCGTTGTTCTCGTTTTCTTTCTTTTTTATTTATAATTAAATTTCTAATTGCTTTATCATGAGAAAATTTATAATAAGTCAAACATCAAATTATAAAACCGCCTCAAATAGTTAAACGCAGACTTTTACTGCTACCGCTAATACTAATCCTTCTTTATCATCGTCCTTTATACAGTACAAATTAAAACTAACTTGTACGCGTTTTGTTCTTCAACTCTTCCTCGACTCTTCCTTTCCTCTTCCTCTGAAGAAAACATTTAATAAAAACTAATATTTTTTAACGT
This sequence comes from Brachionus calyciflorus, assembly GCA_002922825.1. Taxonomy (NCBI): domain Eukaryota; kingdom Metazoa; phylum Rotifera; class Eurotatoria; order Ploima; family Brachionidae; genus Brachionus; species Brachionus calyciflorus. Next base: position 54,146 of record NTPY01000543.1, on the reverse strand, counting down.
ATTTTTTTGAAACCTTTCCTTTCCTGAGAAAGGAAAGGAAAAGAAGAGGAAGAGTCGAAGAAGAGTCGAGGAAGAGGAAAGGAAGAGTTGAGGAAGAGGAAAGGAAAAGAAACGTACAAGTTAGTTTTAATTTGTACTGTGGTCATTTCAAAACAGTTTTACAATTTTATTTTAAATAAATTCGAGTCATCATGGCCTTTCATTGATTTTTCGATTGGCTAAGAACAAAGAAATTTTTTGGTCACTTGGTATTCTGAGTATAATTGGCGGTGTAATTGAGAGTTAAAAAAAAAATTAAAAATTAGTAATCTAACGCTAAATTAAATTTATCATAGAACTTTTACTTTACTTTTTAAATTTTCAATTTATTTTTATTTTATTTAAAAATTAGTCTGAGTCCCTTAGGGGAAGGCTAAGGTACAATTATTTTAGGCATTCTAGTGTAAGAATGGACGCTAAAAATCGTAAAATATTTTTTTTTCTAAAAAATTAATTTTAAACCCCAATTTGAATTTATGGTGCATGAAATATTATCTTAAACTTTTTGAACATTAAAAATACCAAGGATTTCGACCCTCCACCCTCCGGAGGGCATCGGTCCACTATATATGACATCTCGCCGTATATCCCGTTGAGTTCTAGCTACGCCACTGGATATGGCCTTGAAAAGACGTCTGCGACATGGAAATATATTCCCAAATTCCCATCTAAAACAATAATTTTTTATATAAAATAATGAACAGAATTAAAAGAAACTCCTAAAAGAATTGTCCGACACCATTATTTAACAGCTCACATATTCTTTATAATTCCAAAAAACATGATTAACTTTCCTTACTTAATTTTAGCCAAAAATTTCCTTACTTTCCTTACTTACTTTTAGAGTAAAATTTCCTTACTTTCCTTACTTACTTTTAGAGTAAAATTTTAATTAAAATGTATTAAATTTTAATTATTACAAGCATATTACAAAGGTCATATTACAAAACATATTACATAAAACAGACAATTTTATCAGTCACCTACTGATTATTACATGTTGAAGAAAAGTATTTTGATTGGGTAATACAAATTTTACTTAAAATTACCTAAAATACTAGCATCAAATCAGCACTGTATTTAAAAAAATTCTAAAAAATTTTTAAAAAATGTTTAAAATAATTAATTTAGATGTACTACTAGCACTCCTTCATCAACAAGCATAGGAGAATTAAGTAGTACTTCAGATATAGCCAGTACAACAAAGCTTACTAGCACTCCTTCATCAACAAGCATAGGAGAATTAAGTAGTACTTCAGATATAGCCAGTACAACAAAGCTTACTAGCACTCCTTCATCAACAAGCATAGGAGAATTAAGTAGTACTTCAGATATAGCCAGTACAACAAAGCTTACTAGCACTCCTTCATCAACAAGCATAGGAGAATTAAGTAGTACTTCAGATATAGCCAGTACAACAAAGCTTACTAGCACTCCTTCATCAACAAGCATAGGAGAATTAAGTAGTACTTCAGATATAGCCAGTACAACAAAGCTTACTAGCACTCCTTCATCAACAAGCATAGGAGAATTAAGTAGTACTTCAGATATAGCCAGTACAACAAAGCTTACTAGCACTCCTTCATCAACAAGCATAGGAGAATTAAGTAGTACTTCAGATATAGCCAGTACAACAAAGCTTACTAGCACTCCTTCATCAACAAGCATAGGAGAATTAAGTAGTACTTCAGATATAGCCAGTACAACAAAGCTTACTAGCACTCCTTCATCAACAAGCATAGGAGAATTAAGTAGTACTTCAGATATAGCCAGTACAACAAAGCTTACTAGCACTCCTTCATCAACAAGCATAGGAGAATTAAGTAGTACTTCAGATATAGCCAGTACAACAAAGCTTACTAGCACTCCTTCATCAACAAGCATAGGAGAATTAAGTAGTACTTCAGATATAGCCAGTACAACAAAGCTTACTAGCACTCCTTCATCAACAAGCATAGGAGAATTAAGTAGTACTTCAGATATAGCCAGTACAACAAAGCTTACTAGCACTCCTTCATCAACAAGCATAGGAGAATTAAGTAGTACTTCAGATATAGCCAGTACAACAAAGCTTACTAGCACTCCTTCATCAACAAGCATAGGAGAATTAAGTAGTACTTCAGATATAGCCAGTACAACAAAGCTTACTAGCACTCCTTCATCAACAAGCTTAGGAGAATTAAGTAGTACTTCAGATATAGCCAGTACAACAAAGCTTACTAGCACTCCTTCATCAACAAGCTTAGGAGAATCAAGTGGTTATACAGTTTTGACAAACACATCTATTATTTTTGAAAATCAACTTTATTTTGAAACTTCCCCGAAAGTTTTAGGTAAAATATTTACTTTCCGTTTGATTTTTAATAAAAAATACCCCTCTTTTTAATTTGATGATTGATACACCATTAAATTACCAAAAGTTTAGCAACCTCATCTTCCCTCCTGACCATTCATAGAAAGCGTTTCAGTATTAAACCCATTGAGTCTTATCATATTATTATTTCCTAACATACGTTCAATGTTTTCCGATATCTCATTTAAATTTTTACTTTTTTTACTTTTATCAATTTCAACCTCTTTTTACTTTTTTGAACAAAAAGCTTATGGTTTAGTACACTCTTCTTAAGAATTGGCGAATTAAAGGCCTGGTTTAATTAAATAACCTTAGTGATTCTGTGCATTTTTTTCTCTTTCAATATTTTTAAAAGCAAAATAATCAATTATTTAGCAAAAATGAAACAGAATATACAGTCTAATCCTAAACAAAGTTAACAATCGGAGAGCATACGCAAAACAAACAACGAACAAGAACATAACCATAAAAAACATTTAGATTTTAAAAAAGTTGTTCATTATACATTCTAAATAAAAAATAAACTAATTAAGAAAAAAATTCCAAGGAGATTATTCTCCTAAGATAGATAAGATATTTATCAAAAATTATCATAGAGTTTCCACACTGTTCAACTTAAAACATAAAAGATACGCTAAAAATCGTGTCAGGTGTTAATAACAAAGTTGAAAACCCTAATATAAAAAAATTTTAGGAATATTTTTAAAAAATTTTTTAAGTTCTAAAATTATTATATACAATTTAAAATGTTGCTTTTGTTTGAGCGTTTGCACACTACGGAAACATTGTTTATGTTTCCGTTAACTCTGTTTTAGATTTTTTTAAATTATCAGTTATCATAATCATAATTTATCTTATACAAACCTCATCCTTTGAACATATAAAAAATATTTTTTAACTAAAAAAGAGTTGTTTGTATCTACAACAAATACAGCTTCAAGTATTATAGTTACACAAAATGACCAAAATTTTGTAAATCATATAAATTTATTCAATAATCTAAAACTATTATTGAACTTATTGGAATCTAAAAATGACTTAAACGATTGCTTAACAAATTGTTCAGGACAAGGTTTATGTAAATTTGCAAATAATTTAAGATACATATGCGAATGTTTCGAAAATTACGCTGGATCTAATTGTGCATTAAATACTCTACCTTGTTGGTCGAATCCATGTATTAATAATGGCACATGTATTAATAATTTAACCGATTTAAGCTATACTTGTAATTGTCAAAAGGATTTATATTTTGGAAAAAATTGTGAATTTAAAAAAGATGTTTGTGTTAATGAGACATGTTCAAAAAATGGTAATTGTTATGATGAAAATAATGAAGCTAAATGTCAGTGTTTTAGTAAATATTCGGGTGAGAAATGTGAAATTGAATCTGAAGAATTAAAAATTATCAAAAATGTCATTACAATTTCATCAATTATTGCAATAATTATTATTGTTTTGACATACCTAATTTTTATTCTATGCGATTTATCTAAGTATTTGATAAGAAAAGACCATAAAAAATCAAATGTTTTAGTAAAAAGAATTATAAAAATATCTTATAAAAACTAAGATAAAATATTCGAGTTTTTAATGCTTAGTTAAGCTTAAATAATAGAAAATTCAAAGATCTCAGATGACTGAATCTTGATTTTATTTTAATGTATTTAAATGTATTCATCTTCCAAAGACAATCAAATGTAATTTTTTTGCGAAATATTCTAATAAAGTTTTTCGAAATATGCTAGATTGCGGGGCAATTGATTTCA
>NTPY01000543.1:7250-39272 GCA_002922825.1 Brachionus calyciflorus | reverse complement strand
TTATAATTTTGCATTTTAACATCTTACGATGTTAGAAAATTTCATCACCTAGTGAGAATTGTACCTTAGACCTTTCGCTCCAAAGGACTCGACTTACACCACTCGGCCATGCGCTCACACTGTGATAAATTTTATAGGCTAATGCTTTTTTGCTTTGCTAAATTTTCGTAAATTTACAAATTTTTCCAAAAAATAAAAAAAAATTGATCACAATTTTACTTAAATTTTAGGATAAAATAAATTTTAATTTAATGAATAGAATTTTTATGTAATACAAACACTTCTTATTTCGTGTAGTGAAAATTCACAACAAGATTTTGTAAATCATAAGTTAGCAAGTGAATTTTGTATACTGTTAGAATTATGATTAGTTAATAATTGAAAAAGTAAGTAAAGTGGAATGTAAATAAAAAAAATTAGTAAGTAAAAAAATAGTTAGAATTTTGGATGATACCAGCCTGGCCAAAAAAGAAAAAAAAGAACATCGTTAGTTAAAGTAAAAACTTTTATTAAGCCCAACAAATAATAATTATAAAACTAAAATTTTTGGCTCACATAAAGCCGATTATCAAAGATATTAAAATTTTAATATAAAGAAACTGAATAAACTTTTTAGAATGAGAACTCCTTTGCAAAAAAAACATTGAAATTCTATCTCATCTGTTCATGCTCAAAACTCATGTTCTTTAAAAATTTTCGATGCAAATTGATTTTTAAGATCTGCAAAATGCTAAATTATGCAACAAACATGCTAAATTTTATTTGAAGCTCTGCAAAAACTATCCAATTTGATTTCAAACAAATTAATTTCTTAATTAAACTTGAATTTCAATATCATGTTAATTAAAAAATTTAATTTAAATTTAAGAGAAATTGGATTTAACAAGCTTAATGACTCATAGATTAACCCCTGAGAATCTCTTGGTATCTTCAAGTTTAATATCTACAGAAAATACCAACTATTTACAATCAACTCAATCAAATAAAAACATCATAAATTTATTTGATGATATAAAATTAGTGTTAAATTTATTGGACTCTAAAGGTGATTTAAACGATTGCTTAACAAATTGTTCAGGACATGGTCAATGCAAATTAGCAAAAGATTTTAAATTTATTTGTGAATGTTTTGAAAATTACGCTGGATCTAATTGTGCATCAAATACTCTGCCATGTTGGTCGAGTCCATGTCTTAATAATGGCACATGTTTTAATAATTTAACTGATTCAAGTTATACTTGTGACTGTCAAAAGGATTTATATTTTGGAAAAAATTGTGAATTTAAAAAAGATGTTTGTGTTAATGAGACATGTTCTAAAAATGGAAATTGTTATGATGAAAATAATAAACCTAAATGTCAGTGTTTTAGTAAATATTCGGGTGAGAAATGTGAAATTGAATCTGATGAATTAAAAATTATCAAAAATGTCATTTCAGTTTCATCAATTATTGCAATAATTATTATTGTTGTGACATATTTAAGCTTAATTCTATCTGATTTGACAAATTTTTGGATAAAAATTAACCCAAAAAAATCTAAAAATAAGTCAAATAAAATTTAATCACATTTGAAAGTCAAAAATATACGAATTTTAGTTATAAAAACTAAAAAAGATTTATTCGAATAAAACGATTTACGACATGGTAAGAAAAAAAATTACTTATTATTTGACAAGTTCTGTAAAATATAAATATTTGTGCATCTCAAAAATGGTACTGATTGTTTACGTAACTGTCTTTTTTTTTCTAATTTTCTTGTGACATCGACAATTATTTTTGTCATTCTCAAAGAAATTAATTGCATCATGAAATTTTTAAAATAAAGTGTCCATGACTCTAGCAGTTAACGGTAGTCCGTAACTGGAGTGTCACATTAAAGGGTCTTTTTAGATTTCACATCAAAATTTCCCTTAAAAATTTTTTCTTTAAAAAATATTTTTTTTCGAAAAATTTTTCTTTTATTCGTCAAAAAAAATTCAGAAGCGTTTTATTCGAATAATTAAAATAATTTTATTAATTGTTATAAATTAAGATCTCAGACGACTGAATCTTGATTATATTTTGTAAAATTTTTTTTGTAAAATAAAAGTCTCAGAGTCAAATTATCTTTTTCTTTATCCCTTTTAAATACAAATAAGACAGGCTAAAGTAATTAAGGTAGAATAAAGAGAGACATTTTTAATTTCTTAATTAAAGTAATGGATTAATTCAGGCTTGATTTGCAGCAAAATTTATTTAGAACATAAGTTCCATTCTCTGGCCTTTTTAGAGTAAAATTGTACATAAAAAAGTGTGTGCTGAGTATTTTTGTTTTAGAAAAGTTGGTGTTAAAATTTTCGAAAATTTTGCTATTGACGAATCTAAAACCCTTTTTACTATATACCAATCGACTCAGCTCATCGAGTTCTACAAAAATCATAATTGATCTGATTGATAACTAATTCAAAATTTTTTATATTTTTGGTCGTAATTGCGAAACTGCATTTATAACTATCAATTTTTATCTCTGAAAGACTTATTAAAACCAACTTTTTTAAAACAAAAATACTCAGCTCACTGAGCTTGACAAGTATCAAAAGTCATTTAGACTTATAAAGATGACGAAATCCCAAAATTTCCTCCTAAAATCAGGATAATTCCCAAAATTTGATTATTTTCGAATTTAGCTTTTTATTACGGATACCCTTTTTTTTCAAAAAGGATCATTTATTTAGTGAAATAAATCGTCTTAATTATTTTTTTTAATTTCAAAAATTTCAAGTCGACTCAAGAAAAAAGTCAGCCGACTGGAGTCGACTTGAAAAAAAGTCAGTCGAGTCGACTCAAGTCGACTGGAAAAAAAAAATGCCCAACACTAAATTCAACTAAGCAAAAATTTTTTGAAGTTTTAAAAAATACAACCTATATGCTTTGACAAATATCTAATATGTCTTTTTTATAAAAAAGTGATAATTTGTACATACTCATTTTTTGCGACAATTTTTTTTTTATATTAATCTTTTCTTTTTTTATTTTTATCTGTCAATATGACTTTAAGTATTATCAATAAATAATAATAATGTTAACTATTAAAAAAATTTCAAAAATAAAGTTTTAATCAATTACTTTATTAAATGACTCTTTTACAATATAATTTAAATATATTCAAAGCAATAATTTCAAACAAGAGGATGAATGCGACAAAAAAAAACAAAAAAAGGGTTTCGAAGTTTTATCTGATGTATTCGTTTACGTTAAAAAGAATAAACATTCCAACTATTAAAAGTGCAAGCATCCCAAATGTAAAGCTTCTTTGACTATTAATTTTAATAAAGAAATTTTTGGAGTTTCTAATGTTTCTCATTCCATTTTTGAAAAAAAATGACTCGATTCCAGAAAAAGATTGGCATTTCCGAATGACTGATAATTTAAAGCAAAGGCCCTCAAAAGAGGAAATTGGTCCGTCTATAGTATTTAAGAATTTTTCAGGACACCTTTGACATCTTGTGATAAGGATGAATTTCAAAGCCTTAAACATGGTAGTAATTTAGATTTAATTCCAATTTGGCTCTATTGAAATTTGAATCTCCTCGAAAAGATTTTTTCCTCCAAAAAGCGTCTTACCAGTTCAAATCCTTTTTGCTTATTAATAATAATAGTTTTTTCTTTGTTTTCTTTGAATTTTTTAGCTGAGTTCAATTAAAAACAAATAGTAAAACATGTTTTCTTTTTTTTTCAGCACTTTAACAGATTTGATCAGCTTTTAAAGAAAAAATAATTTACCCATAATAAAAATTGACCTAGACAAATTAATTCAGATTAGATTTTTGTAAACAATTGTTCAAAAATTTTAAATAACTTTCAAATGCTCAAATTAAAATATTCAGACAAAATTTTGAAATATTTAAAAAGCACTGATTTCAAAAATCAGTTTCAACTAAATATAAAAATATTGCAAATTATTCTTTATTTTGCTTCAACACAAATGAAAAAAAAAATAAATTGCAATCTTGAAAATACATATAGAAAAAATACTTGCAAGAATTTTTGTTTTTTTTTTCTTCTTTTGAAAACGTGCTCTCAATTTTGTTTTAATGCAATTTTTTGTTTAAATCAATTCTTCTTTCAAGTTTAAGCTCTTAATAATTTTATTATTTTAATAATGTGTCTTTGTATTTTTAGAGTTAATTTCGCACGCGGAATAGATCGAAAATGTCATCACACTTGCAATGGATGGTTGTTAGAAACAACTCTGCTTTCTTATTAAAAGGTGCTCATGGTCAAACATTCACAACTGTATGTACGTTTCTTTTATTCTTTTTTTAATTATTTTGCTTTCGAATATAAGTCCTTAGGATTAGAATTTTATTGGTAGTAGCGAACTTAAGGTAGTCGTACAACTCCTTAATGATGATACCAATTTTATTTTATATGAAGGTCTTCCATAAAAAAAAACAAAAACCCTATGATTAAAACCTTTGGTAGTAGCGATCATAAAGAGTTTTGTACACTTGGGATGATGATACTATTTTTTACTATTTATGAGGGTTTTAACAAAAAAATTTATTTTTATCAAGAAATTCAATTTTTTTTATTTAAATTTTAAAGGAGCCTAACAACTTGAAAGGCAAAAACTCTTTCCGTTTCAGCGGTTTAGTCCAAGAGAAAACAGTTGGTGTTACACCAAGTGCCGATGGTAAAGGAGTTGTTTTGACCACAAGAAAAACAACACACAGAAATAAACCAGCTCAAAATTCAAACAGAGTCACTTTACAAACAGCTTCAGGTCCAAGACGTGTTTTGGGCAGAATCCGTACTACTTTACGTCAAACCAGATACAGAAAAGACTTAAAAATGACTGCCTTGAGACGTGCTAGTGCTTTATTACGTGCTCAAAGACAAAGAGCTGCTCCAGCTGCCAAACCAGCACCAGCTAAAAAAGACTAAACATCTTTTTTTTTCTCTTCTTTTCAAGAGTGTTAAAAAAAAAATGTTTAAATAAAAATATGTTAAAAAAAATAAAAAAATTTTTTTTTTTATTTTCCTTAATTAAGAAAACCTAGAAAAAGTAATTTAATCTCTTAGAAAACAACAACAACAAAAATAAGTGCATCTAATCAAGAGTTCTATCTTTTTTTTTTGTTTTAATTAATTTTTTTTTAAGGGTTACTGAAATTCTCTTTGCTATCAGGAATAAATTATTATGTTATTTTTTTTTCTCTAGTAATTCTAAAAAGAGATAAACTTAAATCTATTTACTTCATCTTTAAGTTTGAATCTAACCAATCGAATTAAAATTTTGTTGTTATTGTTATTCTAATCTTCGAATGCTAAATATAGTAATATATTAGAAAAATATCCATTCATTTTACATATCTGTTGTGTCTGAGCCTGATCTCACTGAGATTGTTTTCTAGAAAAAATTACTTTAAGAATTAGTATAAATACTCATCGATCTTTCTATTTTTTTTTGATATTTATATTTTATTCAAATATTAATTGTTAAAGAAATATTTCTTGTTAAGACTTATCTTTTCAAAAACAAAAATGCCAAGAGAACAAATTCAAAATAAAACTTTGGAAAATAAATTGAGAAAATGGTACAATTTGACTTTAGGTAATATTTATTTTTGTCTTTTAACCAATTAAGCAAATTTGAACATTTTTTAAAATTAAAAATTTATATGTAATTATTTTTTCAAGAAAATATAATTTTCGATTTAATAGTTTATCTTTTTTTGAAGAAAAATAATTGAACATTACTTTAGAAGAGTTCAAATATTTTTCTTTTTTGCCAAGAAAATTTTAAAAAATTGGAATTGAGTCCAAGTTATTGTTTAAAAAATTTTAACTAAAAAATATTCGTGTATCTACGGTACACTGTAATCTTAGTTTTCTTATATCCCATGTATTATGAATCAATAATCGATTTAAAGTATCTAGAGCAAACAGAAAAACTCTTTTCTTCTGTAAGTAAAATAAGTTACAAAACTATTTTTAAAATGTAAAAAAAAAAAAAGATTTTTTTGCTCTAAGAAGTTTAAATCGATGATTGATTCAATAATATTTCAAAGTGAATTATTTCAAAAGCTAAATTAAGTAATTATTTCATCTTTTAGTCAGAAAAAGTTTTGTTTTTAGCTCTTCATCATGAGCTCAATTAATTAGAAAATATTTTGAAAATTCATCCTTCTTAAATCGAATTAAAAGATGCTTTTGTATTTATTTAAGTTTATTTAATCAATAACTAAAAATTTTAAAATAAAATAAGAAAAACTACGGTTATTTATACCCATAATACAAACTGTCTTAAATTTAAATAATTTAAATTTCAAAACATAATTAAACAAAAAATTAATTTAAGATACCAACAATGATGGTATTGTAACTTGGGATGACTTTTTGGCTGCTGTCGAAGTCATTGTACCAAAAGAAGACGCTGAGAGAAATTCACGTCTCAAAATATTGCGAAAACGTGTCGAACAAAATTTCCAAAAATACTTTTGGGATTTATGCGAGGTTGGTGATCTTAACAGGGACGGTGCTCTTGATTTAGACGAATGGCTCGATGTAATGAACGATATTATTTTACATGTTAGAGAACAAGGCTCATTTCCCGAATGGTACGAAGGCTTACACAAAGCTTTGTTTAGAGCTAATGAATTTTTTGATGATAGAAATGTTTTGAAAGATGAATTTGTTGTCATGATGTCGACATGGGAAATTAATGAAGACGCTGCACAAAAAGCTTATGATTATATCACAGAAAATGGCGCTAAAAAAATGGACTATAATTTGTTCAGTGAATTTATGAAACAATTTTTTACCAATGAACAAGCAGGTCATGTTGTTAATTTGGGCTTAGATCAATAAATAAATAACATAATTGTTATTTAAGAGCTAGAAGTGATAAAGTATAATAATTTATTCAAAATTAACCATTTTTAAAAAAATCCTTGTTTTTTTTTAATTTTCTAGTTTTAATTTTATCAACTAACTTTTCCTAATTAAAGTTACTAATTTTTAAACTTTTTTTTTTAATGTTTTATTTTTTCTGTTTCAATTATTTATTTAATAAAGTAGTTTAAATACAAATTATTTTTCAATGAAGAATTCAACATTTTCAAGAAACCTTGGAAGATTTAAATTATTTCCTTTCCTTAGAAACTTTTTCATTTATAGGAAAACTTTTTTAATTAAACATGCTTTTAACGCTCGATTAATCGCGATTAATCGGAATCACCGCATCACTAGTTTTTAGGTAGCTTTTGCCAGAGAAAATTCATTAGAGAGAACTGTTTCTTCAACAAGCTAAAAAGACTTAACAAAAAATATTTTGTTGGATTTCTCACCACTTTAATAAAGCATTTCGAACCTTATAATTTTCAAGGAGCGGATTTATAGTTTTGAGGGTTTGTCAAAATATCCAAGTTAAATAAAAAAGTAATGGGAATTCAACAACCGAGTTCAAATTGGGGTAAAAACAAAAATAATTTATTAAAAACTTAAAGTCCAAATGGTCCATAGAAAACTTAAAGAATGTCAAAAAATTGCAAAACAAGATAAAAACAGTCATCATTATATCTATTTAAAAAAAATAAAAATCTTTTAATTTAGGTTACTTTGAACTTTTTTTGAAGTTATTACAAAAAATTTATTTTTACATTAATATGAGACATTTTCTAAAAAAATGATTTTATTTCTTTTAATGAGAAAAACTAAATTTCAAAATTCAAAATTTAAGTTTTTAAAAATTTTTAAGTTTTCTTTTTCAAAATTTTTTTAAATGCATTTAAATTTTATTTTTTTTACTTTTTTTTAGATTTTTTTTGGGTGTCTTTTATCCAAAACTTTGACAAATCACATAGAATAAAGCTTAAATATGTCAAAACAATTATTATTATTGCAATAATTGATGAAACTGAAATGACATTTTTGATAATTTTTAATTCATCTGATTCAATTTCACATTTCTCACCCGAATATTTACTAAAACACTGACATTTAGGTTTATTATTTTCATCATAACAATTTCCATTTTTAGAACATGTCTCATTAACACAAACATCTTTTTTAAATTCACAATTTTTTCCAAAATATAAATCCTTTTGACAGTCACAAGTATAACTTGAATCAGTTAGATTATTAAAACATGTACCATTATAAAGACATGGATTTGACCAACATGGCAGAGTATTTAATGCACAATTAGATCCAGCGTAATTTTTGAAACATTGACAAATAAATTTAAAATCTTTTGCTATTTTGCATCGACCATGTCCTGAACAATTTGTTAAGCAATCATTTAAATCACTTTTCGATTTTAATAAGCTTATAATTAATTCTATATCGCTGAATAAATCTATTGTGTCTGTAGTTTGTTTAGTTGATTGAAAGTAATCAAAACTTTTATCTGTGTCCGATACCCATTGAGCTTTAGTAGTTACTTCATGGATCATAAAATTTGTAAAATTGGTATTCTCTTTTCATGAAAAAAATTTAGAAGAATAATTTTTAATTTCAAATATTGAGAAAAATTTTTTGTAACTTATTGAGATTTGTTACCTTTTCGCTCTAAAGTAGTCGGACGCGTTTCAAAAGTTGTAATGTAATACTCATTTAAAGAAGTTAAGTTTTCCGGTGACGTAGATGTATTTATTGGGATGTGTGATAAACTAGTATCAAATTGCTGCATTATTATTGTGTTTAAGCTTGTAAGGTTGTTTAAATTTGGCACTTGAACATCATCTGCTAGTGAGTTGCTTGAAGAAATTGATGATAAATTTGAAAAAGTATTTTTGCCTTGATCTATAAAAAACATTTAAAATATTTAGAATTAAATGAGAAATTTTTTTAAATATAATCAATCATTTACTTGTATTAAAATTTCGAGTACAAAATTCAAAGTCAACATTTTTAAGAGCATAAATTTTTCCAGAGCTAGAAACTGTGTTTATTATTTTTAAATTTTCTGTATTCCAAAAATTTATTATTCCTGCATCATCGCCTGTTACAAATGTATCGTTGTCTAGAATCTCTATACTATGGATTCTTCTCTCAAAATCAATTTTTTTAACATTTTTCGATTCTAGATCCCATGTTCCTAAATATTTATCTCTCATTCCAAAAACCAAAAATGTTCTATTTATTATTTTAATGAAATTTATTCCTTTGCCAACATGTGCGCTTCTATTTTTCACTAAGTATTTACTTGAATTTAAATAATATGAACAAATACTTTTATTTGACCAGCATCCAGAAACTATTATATTTCTGTTTAGTAAATCAATCGCTTTAATTTCTATTTCTGTTCTAATAAAAGAAGTTATATTCTCATTTTCTAGAGATAAAACCGAAATTCTTTTATTTGATGATCCAATCAAAACAAGTTTATCTTCTGGTAAAAGTTTCATTATTCTAATAACACCTAAATTTGAGTCAGAAATATTCTTTTTATCTTCTAATTTAGGCAAGCTAAAGAAACTTAAGGCCTCGTAAAAACCGGCTAAACAAGTTGTTTCATTTATTGCCAAAACAGTTCTTGATTCACTACTAAGTTCCTCAGATTTTCTTATTCTAGTTTTATTGGATATGTTCCAGTATTCAATTCTATCATCATCGTTGGTTGTTATAAAAAAAAAAGAAATCGAATCTATTGATCTCACATTTTCATATTGATCATAATCATAAATTTTAAATTTAGTTGTATTTCGCCATAGAATTAATTCACCTGAGGCTGATCCACTTAAAAACATGTGCGCTCTCGAAGAGCTACCAATGCTAACAAAAAAAAGTAAAAACCAATAAAATTTCGTTTTCATTTTTAATTTTTTGAGTGAAAAAATAATTAGAATCAAAAAGTCTCAAAAAATTTTTGTTCGAATCATTTAATATAAATTTTTGAGATATAAGAAAAGAAGAACTATTAATAAATGAAAAAAATTTATTGTTCAAATAAAAACAATTTAAAAAACAAAAGACTTTTTCATAACTTTTTAAAATATTTCTTTACATAAGAAAAAGGAAGCGGCCTAGAACTTAGGATTTTAATAAATAACCAACAAAATATTTTTCATCATAAGCCTTAACAAAACTTTTTAAGTTTTCATTTTTATTATCAATAAATAATTCTCATATTTAACTTTTTATAGTATGGTTAAACATAATCTGTTTAGCTTAAATTGATTTTGAGTAAAAATTTCTTGAATAATACCATATTTCCACCGTTTATTTTCGAATCATGCTCTAATAATCTAAGGCTCATCTTGTTTGATAGGGGATCTTGAATAGTGAATTAATTAGCGAACCTTGTTGATTCAATGGTCCGGGTTCCTTTGTTTAGATTTGTCTGTGACTATAATTGAAAGAAAAAATCATTATCGCCATAGAAAATTAAATTTCTGGTTATATTTTTATTTATTAATTTAATTTTAAAAAGTTAAAAACGGTTATTTTTCTCTGGTTGTGTATAAATTCAACTTGTATTAAATCAATGTGAATAAATTGATTACCCTTGATATTTTCAACGTGGAATTAATTTGGTATACAGTACAATCTAAAACAAAGTTAACGACCTGTTTAAATTTTGGCATCATGATTTCATGTTTTTTCAATTTTAACGCTTTATTAAATATTTTTTATGTGATAGCCCAATCGTTCGAGTCGTTGGATGGAGGACATGGAATTATAAAGTAATTACTGCAACTAGTTGATTCAAGGGTTCGTGATCAAAAATTTTTATTTTGTAAATAAAATAAAATAGGAATTAAAAAGTGGCTTTTAAAATATTGGCTAAAAAATATTTTGGCGATAGATTACTATTTACCTTTATTAATGGCTTGTCGGATACTATTACATTCAGATGGACTGAATAATTAAAGGAAGTAAAATTAAAAAAGCTAAAACTCTTTTGAATCGAACATTGTTTTGTTTATTTTTCTCAACTTATTTAATTTTCTAGAGTTAAATTTACGGTTAATTTATATTAGTAAAAAGGGTATAAACCAGGCAAAAGGTTAAATTTTTAACATTAAGCCTAAAAAATTGTTTTGCCTTCATGGCTTTTTTTGGATGATTGGATGAGTTTTTAATTTTTGGAATGATTCAATACTTTCTTCCATTAAATTAATTGCAAATTTTATTAAAAATTTTTTATCTTATTTCTTTTATTGGAAAGTTTCTATTTTGATAAGTCAAATTTATTTCGTCAATATACTCGCTGACTTTAAAAATTGGAAAAAGTTTAAATGTTTCAAAAAATTCGATTAACAATCCTATGTTTTATGCAATTCGTTGATAAATCACATAGAATAAAGCTTAAATATGTCAAAACAATAATAATTATTGCAATAATTGATGAAATTGTAATGACATTTTTGATAATTTTCAATTCATCTGATTCAATTTCACATTTCTCACCCGAATATTTACTAAAACACTGACATTTAGCTTTATTATTTTCATCATAACAATTTCCATTTTTAGAACATGTCTCATTAACACAAACATCTTTTTTAAATTCACAATTTTTTCCAAAATAAAAATCCTTTTGACAATCACAAGTATAACTTGAATCAGTTAAATTATTAATACATGTGCCATTATTAAGACATGGATTTGACCAGCATGGAAGTGTTATCAAAGAACAATCAGACCCAGCATAATTTTCGAAACATTCACAAATAAATTTAAAATCTTTTGATAGCTTACATTGACCATGACCTGAACAATTTGTTAAACAATCGTTTAAATCACCTTTAGAGTCCAATATATTTAACACTTTTTTTATATCACTGAATAAATCTA
Source organism: Brachionus calyciflorus (assembly GCA_002922825.1). Taxonomy (NCBI): domain Eukaryota; kingdom Metazoa; phylum Rotifera; class Eurotatoria; order Ploima; family Brachionidae; genus Brachionus; species Brachionus calyciflorus. The sequence continues at coordinate 27,487 of NTPY01000543.1, read as the reverse complement.
TTGTGTCTTTAGTTTGTTTAGTTGACTGCAAATAATCAAAACTTGTATCTCGGTTTGTTGTCAATTGAATATCAGAAGTTAATGTCTGGTTGAATATATCTTTTTTAATAAGAATAAAGTTAAAAAAAACAAAGAATTTAATTTTAAATTTTTTACTACAAGAATATTAAATAGCGTGATCATTTTAGGGAACGGCTAATGATTTATTGAATAAGCTTGTACAAAACCTATAATTTTTCGATTATTTAACCTCTATTCCAACAGGAGAGAATCAATAAAAATCGATTTAAAAGTAGATAGCTTTATAAAAGAATTCATCGATTTATTTTTTATATTAAATTTTTATGCTTTTTCTGAAAAAAAAGATAGAACTTTTTTTGGCGCGAACGTTCTAAAAGTCTGAACTTTTAAAAGAAATTAAAAAAAATTAAAATGAATTTAGAAAAACGATGAAACGGTTTTTTTTTCAGATATTGCACATGTTCTATAAATATTCTGAATCGTCTCGGTGAGCTGAATAAGAATCTTAGGTCGGTTAGAACATGGCTCCGGCAATTTTCGACTTTAATAAAATTGCCTGTTTTTCACCTTGAAGATGAGATCTTAATTTCTAATTAGATTTTTTTGATAGAATCTTATGTCCTTTAAGAAATTGGCAACAAAACATGCTTGAATAAGTCCTTTAGTTCAATTCGAAGAATATAACTTTTTATCTTTTTTATCTCACCTAAACTTTCGTCTTATTTCATTGTACCTTTGGTTCAAAAAAAAATTAAGGTTTTGTTAATTTATGCCGAAAAATTTCATTTAAGAAATTTTTTTCGTATAAATTTTGATGGTTCAAAAAATGGTGAAAAAAAATTTTATTAAAATTTTTCGTGAAAAAAAAACTTCATAAAGTTTGGACCCTAGCTCCAACCTTTTTTGATCAGTTTTGTAATATTACCGTAATGCCTTGCAAACAAATGCATGCATTAGAAATCAAAATTTTAAGAATAAATACGCAAAAAAAGCTATTTTTAAAGCGATTGAAAAAACGTAAAAATAATCAAAACATAGTTATGGATTGTTGATTAGATTCTTTATTAGAATATGTGGTGAAAAATCAAAAATTCGTTTATTTTGAGACGCATTAATTGTTAAAATTTTAGGTTTTAACGCAATGCGCTCCAAAGCAAGCTATTACGGTATTTGATTTTGAAAAAAAAAACATTTATCATTATTTATTTTTCAATAAAATTAAGTTTTTGTAAAAGTAAAATTCACATAAAATAATTTAACTTAAATTATTCAAGTTCAAACGAAATGCTTCATTTTTGTAAAAAATAGAATAGCTTACTTGAAATAGAATTATTAGTCCAAAATTCAAAGTCAACATTTTTAAGAGCATAAATTTTTCCAGTGCTAGAAACTGTTTTTATTATTTTTAAATTTTCTTTATTCCAAAAACTTATTATTCCTGTATCATCACCTGTTATAAATGTATGAATGTCTAGAATTTCTATGCTATAGATTTCTCCATTAGTTGATATTTTTCTAACATCAAAAGATACTAAATCCCATGTTCCTAAATAATCTTCATCCATTCCAAAAACTAAAAATGTTGAGTTTATTATTTTGACTGAGGTTAATTCCTCGTCAACAAATGCGCTTCTATTTTTGACTAATTGATTGTTTTCATTTAAATAATATGAGCAAATATCTTTTTTATCATCGCTCGATTCACAACCAGAAACTATGGTATTTCTATTAAGTGAATCTAAAGCATTTATTTCCATTTCTGTTTTAATAAAGGAAGTTATATTTTCACTTTCTAAAGATAAAACATAAATTTTTTCATCTGATGATCCAATCAAAACTATTCTTTCTTCTTGTAATAGTTTCATACTTTTAATTTCATCTAAATTTTCGTCAAAAATTTTCTTTTTCTCCTCTAATTGAGGCAAGTTTAAAAAACTTAAGGCTTTGTCATAGCCGACTAAGCAAACGGTATCATTTATTATCAAAACCGATCTTAATTTACTAAAATGTCCATTTGATTTTTTAATTGTATTTTCGGAGAATATATGCCAATATCTAACTCTTCCATCATCGCTTGCTGTTATAAAAAAATCAACAAGTGAATCTATGGATCTTATATTATTGACTCCATTTAAGCTTTATGAATCAACTAGACAGAAAGCTTTTTCATTTTGCCATAATATCAAGTCACCAGAAGATGAACCGCTTAAAAATGACGCTCTCGACATATTTTTAATACTTAAAAAAAGAAGCAAAAACCAATTGAACTCGACTCTCATTTTTAATTTTATTTTGAACCAAGTAAAAAAAAATTTAAATTTTCGTTTTGATTAATTTAATAAAAAATTTTTTAATTCCCTAAAAAAAAGGGAACAAACTTAATAATGAAAAAATATTGATTATTCCAAATAACAAAAAAATATTGGCAAAGTAAAATTTTTGCTCATTTTTCAATTTTCATTTTTGCTCAAAAAATTTAATTACGCAATTACTTGCACGCTGAAATTTTAAAGAGCCAATCCTTTTTATTAAAAGCTTTCAAATAATATTTTTTAATGTGTTTAAAAAAGGATTGGCTCTTTAAAATTTCAGCGTGCAAGTAATTGCGTAATTAAATTTTTTGAGCAAAAATGAAAATTGAAAAATGAGCAAAAATTTTACTTTGCCAAAATATTGCCAAAAAGCTTATTTGTTTATACAAGGAGAAATATTTTTTCAGCTTTTACTTTGACTTCAATTTTTTTCAAATTCAATTTATTCTACGATACTGCCTCAAGGTCATTAATATTAGTATTAAATGAAAAAAAAATATTTATAAAGAAAAGGATTTTTACGAAAAGACTATGTCTATTTACCAAAAATTTTTTTCATAAGAAAATTAAAACTGACATCTTAAAGCCAGAGTAAAAAATTCCTTTGAATCAACCAACTTTTTATTTTTCAACAAAAAAAAAGCTAGTTGCATCTATTTAAATATATAATGATAAAATCTAGCGGAGGGTGGTTTCCGTTTTTTTAAAAAACTATTTTATTTTGAAGTATTTTTGAAAAAAACCTTATATTTAGTCATTTTTCGTTTAAAATTTAGTTTTTTTTGCAACTTTAGAAGCCTTTATTTTGGTTATTATAAAACAAATTGTTCAAAATCAAAACCAATTTTTATAAAGCATGGTTAACTCTATAATTCAATATATTTTGGGAATATTTTTATCAGAATAGACATGAGTTATTAAGGCTCAAAAACAGTTAAATCTTAACTAAGGTTTATGATTTGGTGCACCCTACAATTTAGAAAATATAAACTTATGTTTTGATAAAGCTTGAAATTTTAAGAATTTAAATTTTTCAGAAAAAAAAAATAGCTTTTGAATTTTCTAAACAGAAATATTAGAATAAACGATAAACTTTTTGATTCCTAAATTATTTAAAGGTGATTTATCTTAATACAACAAATAAATATTATTTTATTTTTTAGTATTAAAATTTTGAAAATTAAAATCTTAAATCTGAAAAAAATGTTCCGATATTTTTTGCTAATTATAAATTGTTTAAGTATTCTTTGTAGCCCTAAATATGAACTTTATACAAGATCAAATCCAGATCAATACATAATTATTGAAAAATTAAATAGTTCCATTTTTGATTATTCTAAAGAGACTAAATTTATAATACATGGCTTTTCGAGTAATCCTACACCATTACTTAAAATAAAAACAGAAATTTTAAAATTGTATGATATGAATGTAATTATGGTTAATTGGAAACAAGATGCCAAAGGTCCATTCTATCCGAATGCTGCAAAAAATACAAAAAAAATTGGAGAACATTTAGGAAATTTTATTCGAATAAATAAAATAGAAAGAGAGCGGTCTCATTGTATTGGTCATAGCTTAGGAGCTCATGTATGTGGCTTTACTGGTAAAACAATAAAATTAGAAAGAATTAGCGGTTTGGATCCAGCTGGACCTCTATTCGAAAAAAAGCCTAAAAGTTCTAGATTGGATAAAGAGGACGCTGAATTTGTTGATATCATACACACAGATTTAGAATTGGGTATACAAAAAGCAATTGGGCATTTGGATTTCTATCCGAATGGAGGCAAGAATCAAGCAGGATGTTTATTTAGAGATTTGAATGGAAATTCAAGTGATACTAATGAAGAAATACAAATTCAAATGGAACCTAAAGGTGATTTAATTTCAATTTTTTCATGTAGTCATAGTCGAGCGCATTTATTATTTGCAGAAAGTATTTCAAAGTGTAATTTTAAAGCCATACCTTGTGCTAATTTTGGTATTTTTGTGCTTATTTAAATTTTTTAATATTTTTATTTAATCAATTTTGTTTTTTCTATTTGTAAGATGATTTTAAAAAGGGCAAATGTCAATTAGTCAATTGTATTTTTAGTTTTAATGGTTGTGCTAAAATGGGCTTTCATGCTAGTAAGTATCATCAGAATGGTAGACACTATTTAAGAACAACTAAAACTGCACCATTTTGTTAATTCGACAAATAATAACATCAATAAATTTTTATTTGAATTTCTTAATTGTATAAATATTTTATTTTAATGAATTGATGAAAACAGTGGTTTTATTTTACCTAGAATGATATAAAATAACGTAATCTTACGTAAGCTAACGTAAAAAACTTCTTTCAATAAAAAAGATTTTTCTTTATGGATTTTTTGTTGAAAATAAAAATATTTTTTTAAAAACTTTATTTTGAAAAAAATCAATACATTTAAAAATTAAAAAAATAGTAAATTATATCTCTGTCGTTATTTTCAAAAATTCTGTTAATTACAACTATTTGAACACTTTTTTTCTAGCTTATATTTCTGAAAACAACTGAGAAATCGACTAAATTTTTCAGCTTCAGAGCCAAACAAAGATAACGTACATTGATTATTATTTAATTTTATATTCATTATTTGTTTGATCCATAATTCTCTAGCATATTGTCCCACTTAAGGTTATCAATGGAATCCACTATAATTATTAGAAAAAATTTTTGTTCGAAATCCGGTAAGCTATCGATATAATTTTCTTAAATTTTGGAAAGACACCATAATGAAAGTAAAAAATAGTCAATTGTGCATGTATTTTCTACATAAACATTTTGTTCTTTCTATTTTGTTCATTCTTTTAACTTTTTTGGAATTTTTAAATAATGTTAATCTCTAAGTAAAAATAAGCATTTGACGTTTGTTAATAATTTTGATATAATTTTGAAAAAATTTAAAAATAAGTTCACAAATGCATTTTGTAGATCTAGATGAAGAAAAATTTTTTATGGCTTTTTCTGTTGGATTAGAAGTTATAGATTAGAAAAAAATCAAATAAATTTCCTTTTATTTTTTTGGTCAACTTGAATTAAGTTGGATAATTAATTGACAAATTGATCGAACCAGGATTTGATCCCTGTACCTTTTGCGCCGAAAAATTTAGTCAATAACATAACAAACTGGGCTAAAATGCTCTTGAAATTTTTTAATGCTTATTTTTACTTAGAGATTAACATTATTTAAAAATTCCAAAAAACTACTCAAACATACCAAATTACTTAGCTCACTGAGCTTTTCAAGTATAAAAGGTCTCAAGGCAGCAAACATTAATAGAACTTTTGAAATTCACGGTCTAAATAGCTCTTTTTATGTTATTTTTTCGATCAAAATTTTATGATAAGATAACTCAATATTTTTGACAAAAATTTAATAATTGAGCTAAAAAAATATATATTAAAACTTTTTTATTAAATCATAAAAATTTCAAGTCGACTCCAGTCGACTTGATATCCATAATCAGTCGACTTCAGTCGACTCCCAACACTAATTTCCACATAAAATCCCCATTTCGGTATATGTAATGCAAAAATTTGAAAATTAAATTTATTTACTTAATCAAATGAATTATTCAACTGATTTCGAGGATTCTCTGTCAAATTCCTTTGAACAAAGTGTTTTGTTTTTATTTATTTATTTTTTGCTTCTCTTTTGTTTCTAACATATTTAGTGTCATTTGGTTTTTGCTTTTCTTTAGTTACTATAAATACTTGTTTCAATCTTTTGCCCTTTATCTTGAAATTTTTATTTTTCGCGAATCCAAGGTATTTAAAAGCTGCAGCAACATGAACACATGACCGCAAAATTTTTCTTCCGGACATACAATTACAAATGTAACCTTAAAATGAAACCTATTTGCAATCCTTTTACATATATTTTGAGGTTTATTAAAGATTTTTAGATACTTTTTGACGTCAAATGGTTTCTTTAGGGGGCTCCCCACTATATTCTACCTATTTTACCTATTTACAATCCTTTTACATGTATTTTGAGGTTTATAAGAGGATTTGCCGTCCACCCCGGTTTAAAACCCTGATATATCCTTTGATACAAAAAATTTAATAAAATGACATCCCACTGGTCACAGAAATGGGGAGGTCACAGGAAACCGCGAGGTCACAGAAAGTTTTATAAATGTTAAATAATTGATTGAAAAGGAACGCAAATAGGTCAAATAGACCTATTTCAGGGGGTTATCCCTTTTAGAAATTATTAGACTTCAAATAGTCTCTAATAGTCTCTAATAAACCTCTAATAGACCTCAAAATTACATTCTGTAAAATCATTCAACCATAAAATTAAAAAATTTTTTTCTCACTGAGAGTTGTTAGAGAATATTTGTCATAGTTGGCGATAAGTGAAAAATAGAATAAAAAAGGGAATTTAGAATTCGATAAAATAAAATAGAACTTTTTAGCCCATAAAATGAATATTCCAAGACCAAAAAGAGGGAGGGATTTATGTATAGCTTATTTTCAATTAAAAAAACGTTTTCTTTAGTTAAAAATAAATTATTTCTTTCCTTAGTATTTTAGAAATTCAAAAATAAATTTTTTTTTTCTTTCAAAAAGTTGTATTTAACAAAATAAAAAAATGTTGACGAGATATGAATTTTGTTTTACTATTGGGCACATATTATTCAAGCTCACCAAACAGACACTTTGTCTTGATATACGAATTACAGGAAAAATTTATTAGGTTTTTACATTACAAAAAGATCACTTTTTAGATTCCCTTTAAGACGAATTTTACGAAGTACTGCAATTTTATCGTCCAAAGTAGGAAAAAAATCATTTCAAATTGGGAGTAAACTTAAAAGAAACACAATATCCTCTCTTCGATCGTATAGATTGGCTTATAAAATATATAGAAATAAAGAAAACAAAAAATATCAAAAAGCGTATTAAAAAAAAGGAAGAAAAACAACAATTATATTGGTTGAAATTATTCATTTTTTTATTGTTTATAATTAATCGAATTTTCAAATTATGCACAAATTTCAGAAATATTGCAGACTAATCTAAAAGGTGTAACTTCCAAAGTTAACCAAATTTGGTTATTCAGTAAAACTACCGATCAGTTACTAGTCTTGTAAGATCATGTAAGGTTAAAGTTTTTGAATAAATTTAAAATTTTATCTTTTCGAGTTCTATCTATTGTTTCTCTTTTTATGAAAGAAAATATTAATTTAAAAAATCAATTTTCGATCTCGGTGTGTGATTTTTTTTTACCTCCTATCCTATGTCTAAAGAGAGTTTTTTCAAGGCAAGTTAAAATTTTTTACTTATTTTCTTTTTTCAATTTTTTTTCTAATAGAAAAACAACATTTTGAGTCGATATTTTAAAAAAATTTTGAATAATTTTACCGATGCAATTTGCAGCAAATTTTAATGCATCGAAAAAAGTTTTTTTTGATTCAAATTTTTTTGAATCAAAACTTTCAAACTTGCCTTTTTTCAAAGTTAAATAAAATTACAGCAGCGATTTTTGCTTGAGTGCGTTGGAAACCAATCGAAAACTTGTATGTCGAAAGCGAAATTTGTAAATTTAATTGAATTTTTTTCTATGCTAATTTGACAGTCATTAGGGTCCAGAGTTGGTCTAAAGTCAAAAACTCACAAAAGTCAATTCAAAGTTTAACTTTTAATTTTATAAATATTTTTTGGAAAGTAAAAGTCTGACTTTGACTTCATGGTATTAGGTTTCTAAAGTTCTTTGACTAAGACTTTGAAAAATAAAATTAGGAAAAGACAAGGAGGACTTGACTTGGATAAAAAATTTTTTCTTAATAATTATGTCTTTAAAATATAAATTTAAAAAAAATTTTAAGAATAAAAGCATAAATTTATTTATCATATTATTTTCAAAAAATTTAGTTTTTATATTTAATTTTTGACTGAGAGCTTACGATAATTTTGACTTTTTTGATTTGTTTCTTGTTGATCAGAACACTTAATAGGTCAGATAAAACAAAGAAGACATATGTAAAAATTATGATTATTGTTGCAATTATTGAAGAAATTTTTATGACGTTTTTTATTATTTTCAATTCATTTGACTCGCTCTCACATCTATCGCCGAAGTATTCACTAAAACACTCACACTTAGCTTTATTATTTTCATCATAACAATTTCCATTATTAGAACATGTCTCATTAACACAAACATTTTTTTTTAATTCACAATTGTTTCCAAAATAAAAATCTTTTTGGCAATTGCAAGTATAACTTGAATCAGTTAGATTATTAATACATGTGCCATTGTTAAGACATGGGTTAGACCAACAAGGTAAAGTATTTAATGCACAATTAGATCCAGCATAATTTTCAAAACATTCACAAATAAATTTAAAATTGCTTATTAATTTACATTGACCATGTCCTGAACAATTTGTTAAGCAATCGTTTAAATCACCTTTAGAGTCCAATAAATTTAACATTACTCTTATATCATCAAATAAATTTATGTTGTCTTGACTCGATTTAATATAATTATAATTTGTATTATCAAATGATGTTAAACTTGTATTTATTTTGAAAAACTCAGCTGTTAATAAATAGATAACTAGGCCTAAATAATAAATTTTATTATTTTATAATTTAATATTATTAAATAAAACTTTAAATATATATTATAATCTATGATCCGTTTTTTTATTTTAATTTTTTTCAAAAAATATATACATACTTGGATACCTGAAAAAGGCAACCTGAAATACCTAAAACTCTGTATCTTTGCAAATTTTGCACGTCATTGAAAAATATGCTACAGTATAGTCGCGTTAATCCAAACTATTTGGGACTGAAAAAATGAGGTTCGGATTAAAATGTTCGGATAAAATTAAATTAGTTAAATCTAATTTATTTAAAAAAAAACTAATTAAAAATTATCTAATTTAATAAAAAACTCGTAATATATAATTTATAATATTTTTTTAAAAAAAATTAAAGGTAAGACTTTGATTTAGATTCTCAATTCTTATATCAGACAGTTTTCTCAAACTCATCAAATAAGCTTTAACCTTTTTAAAGTCACATAAATATGCACAACAACCAAATTTATTACATAAATTAATTAGATTGTTGTGTAAAAGTTCATTTTTCATTCTTTTTTTACACTTTGTTGAAATTTTGACATTAAACTAGAGTTGTGATTCGATTTTAAGTAATCGAATAATTATTTAACTATTGATAAAAAAAAATAAAAAAAAATAGTTAAATTAAAGCAAAAAACTTTTTAATTATTTGTTTGCAGTGAATACAACTTATTTTTTAATCTTTTTTTTTTCATTCAACTAAAAGAAATTCGAAAAAAAAATTATAAACTAACTTTAAATTTTTAAAAATCTTTCGATTCATTTTAAGTCACTTATGAAAAGAATGAACAAAAAAAATCTATTGAAATTTAGAAAAAAAAAATATTTTGAAAAATTTAAACACTAGAATGACGCTGTTCTTTTTTTTAAATCAAAGCTTAAAGTTATTTACTATTTAAGATTTTGAAAATTTTAATTTTTAAAAAAGAAAAAAATTCATTTACATTCGTACTTAAAATATTAAAAAATGAATAGTAGAATTGGCTCTCAAATTTTATCAAGCAATGGCTTAATTGATTCTGATGTCAGGTTTGGTTCAAATACTACGTCTTCAAGTGTACGAGATATTGATTCTGAGACAGCAAATACACAAAGTACCCCTCTTTCTACAAATGGTCCTAGCAAAAAAAGAAAATCTTACAAAAAGTCGTCACCAATATGGAACCATGCATCAAAAATCATGTTGGGAAATGAACAAGTAATTAAGTGTAATTATTGTTCTGTATTTTATGCATGGCTTGGATCGACAACAAAAATGTTAGATCATCTGCAAGACAAACATGGAACGCATTTTGAAAATAATATCGTAAACTTGGAAATTGATACACCAAATAGTGATAATTCTCCGCTTAATTGCGACACTCGCAGTCGTGTTAACTCTGACCTTTTGAAGTTTATTGTTCATGGTTTTTTGCCGTTTAGAATTGTAGAAAATCCATATTTTAAACGATTTTTGTACAAATTAAATAAAAATTATAAACTTCCTTCAAGAAAAGATTTGTCAAAAAATTTATTAAATATTGAATTTGAGACAACAATTCAATCAGTCAGAGAGGATTTACTAAAATCAGAAGCGGTTTGTGTAACAACGGATCTATGGTCATCAATTCAGAGATACCCATATTTGGGAGTAACCGTTCATTATTTCAACGAAAACCTATTTTTGGTAAGCAAAAATCTTGCTACAAAACACTTACCTGGTAGTCATACAAGTGTTATTATACGAGATGGTCTAATTGATGTTTTCAATGAATGGCAAATATCCGGAAAGATAATTGGATTGGTAACCGATAATGCTTCAAATACTATCAATTTAGCTGAGCTATTTAATGAATACTATTTAGACATTTCGACTGGTTCAACCTCTAATAACATTCTTCAATTTAGCTGTGCTGCTCATGTCTTAAATTTAATTGTAAAAAAAGCATTGAGCTTTGGAAAAGATTTAATAGAAGATGATATAAATAGTATTGATGAGAATGATAGTTTACAAGTGTCTGACAGTGACAAGTTTTATATAAAAAAATTTCATTTACTAATTGAAAAATGTCGAAGGATCGCATCGGCTTTTCATCAGTCTCAAGTTTTAAATGATTGTTTGAAGTCAAAACAAGCTTTTTTAAATATAAAACAGCACGAAATTACACAAGATGTTTGTACTAGATGGAATTCCACTTATCTGATGCTTGAGCGAATTAATGAGCAAGTAGAAGCAATTAATGAAGTAGTATGTGAGAAAAACTTTAGAAAGAAATTTGAAAGTCTTACAATTTCTGAAATTGAATTGGTTATGCTCAAAGAGGCAATCGGGATATTAGATTATTTTTATCAAGCCACGGTCGAATTATCTGCAAAAAAATATGTTACTATTTCAATTGTCCTTCCAACCTTTTATTGCTTAAAAGAAGCAATGATGCCAGAAAATAAAGATTCAGATTTTATTTTGACATTAAAAAAAGTACTTTATCATTACATTGATTTCTATACAACAAAGTATAACATTTTCGAAAGTGAGCCGTTAATTGTGAGTACTTTTTTAGACTGTCGTACTAAAAATTTTGGGCGTTTTAGTGAAAAATTACGCAAAGAGTACAATAAGAAAGCAATTAATTTTATCAAAAAATTAAATTTAGGTCTTAGTCAGCATCTAACTAATAAAATAAACAATAAGGACGAATATGATGTAAATGAAAATTCTTTAGAACCAAAAGCTAAGTTACAAATTTTTGATACTGATAAAGATTATAATAGTAAAACAGTAAAGGCTAAAGTAGCAAAATTAACAGGAATTGATAGGGAATTATTTTGTTATAATTTAGAAAGTACTTTAATAAATGATCCAATAGAATTTTGGAAATTAAACAAAAAAAATTTTCCACTATTATTTAGAATTTTTAAACGTTTATTGTGCATCCCTGCTACATCTGTTCCCTCTGAAGAGCTTTTTTCAAAATCTGGTTATACCATTTGGGATAGGAGATGCAAAATCAAGCCAGAAAAGGTAAACAAGATGATGGTCATTTATGGTAATTTATGATAAATTACCATAAATGACCAGTGAAAATGAAATTTTTAATTTTATTTTTCAAATTTTATTCGATTAAGTCATTTTTTTTAAACAGTTTAATTCGTAAAATAACTTTTTTTTTTATTTGAATTTTATGTATCGATTAAAATAAAATTGACTAATTTTAGTTGTTTTTTAAAATAATTTAATTGAATTTAAATAACTATTTTTTCAATCATTTTAAAATAAATAACTTGAAAAATATTTTGTTTATTGTAGTTGTTCTTTTTAACTGATTCGAATTACAACTCTACATTAAACTTAGTCATAATATTTCAAAATGAAAATATTAAAGTTAAAGTTCGAATTAAAAAAGAAAAAATTGTGTATTTTTTTGATTCTGCACTGTTAATTTTGGTTCGAATAACAAAATAATCCGAACAAAAGTGTTCGGATTAATAAGTTAAATTAACATTATAAATGGTTTAAACTGGGGGAGGGACTTTTTAAAATTAGTTCGAATATTAAAGTGTTCGGACTAACGCGGTTCGGATTAAAGCGATTGTAGTGTATATGTAATCTGCAACATTTTTGCAGACCTATATTTTTGGGTGTAGCAAAATTGTTACAATAAAGAATTTTTGAGTAAATTAATTTTTAAAATAAAAGCAAAAATAAAATTTATGCACAAACTACTAATTAACTAATAAACAACTTTTTTTTCATTTTTTAACTTTTTTTCTGATTTTATAACCAGTAATTGTTAAAAACATTTCGTTTTTTCTAGTGAGGAAATTTCCAACTAATTTTTTTATTTGTATTAAAGCAACCCTTTAAACTAGAGAAATTCGTACAGATTTTCGGATCGTGACGTAAAAATAAGTTTTTGGATTTTTAAATTCTTATATCTCTGAATACAATTTCAAGTTATTTATTAATCTTCTTCACTAATAAACTGCCAGTTTTTTTAACCGTTTGAATGAGCGTCCTTATTCGGATGGGTCTTTGACAATGGTTTTTAATTTTCTTTTACGGTTAAAAGTTATATTATTAAGAAATTTAAATATTAAAATATAATTTTTTTACAAGAAAATCTGGCTCTGTACAGTAATTTTCAATTCGTGCAAAATACTATAAAATTTGAACAGAAAGTGATAAAATTTTTCTGTGAGTTATTACAAAGTGTAACAATTTTGCTACACCCAAAAATATAGGTCTGCAAAAATGTTGCAGATTACATATAGCATATTTTTCAGTGACGTTCAAAATTTGCAAAGATACAGAGTTTTTTCAGACCAATATTTTTGGGTGTAGCGAAATTGTTACACTTAATGAGAATTCAGAGAATAATTTTATCACTTTCTGTTCAAATTTTATAGAATTTTGCATGAATTGAAATGACGAATTGAAATTTACTGTACAGACCTAGAAAATTTCTTAAACAATTATTCGAATTCAAGGATGCTTAAATAAGTAATTTTAAAAAAAAAAAGATCGCTAAAACCAAGAAAAGAAAAAGAAAGACCATATAATTTTAAAAAAATTATTTTTCCTTTTTAAGTTTTTAAGTTTTTTGGCTTTATTGGCCGCAACGGAAATTTTTCAAAATTTAAATGCTATTTTTTAGAAAATCGAAAGGATGGTGCCAAATTTTAATAATAGAATATTGTCCAAAAATTCAAAACATTTAAGAAATTTATTTCGATAGCGTATTTGAAAATAAAAATATATTTTAAATATTCGTTATTATATAGTTTTTAAAATTTCAGGCCAAACAAATTTTCAAAAATAAAGTATAATTTTATTATTTTGTAAAATTACATAAAAATTAAACAGTTTACAAAATAAAAGGACACCATCACGCTATAATCTCAAGATTAAAACATAAATTACATTTAATTCTCAGGATCGGATATTCCTCAATAAAAAATCTAAGCTTTAGGGTCGTGGCATCATAAGGAGTTAATTTTCTATTGAGATCCGAGACTCTCCTTTAAAAATGTAGCACTTTTTCTCTAGTTTAAAGGGTTGCTTTAATAAAAATAAAAAAATTAGTTGGAAATTTCCTCACAAGAAAAAACGAAATTTTTTAAAAAATTACTGGTTATAAAATCAGAAAAAAAGTTAAAAAATGAAAAAAAAGTTGTTTATTAGTTAATTAGTAGTTTGTGCATAAATTTTATTTTTGCTTTTATTTTAGAAATTAATTTACTTAAAAATTCTTTAAATTTGAACAAAAATAAAATAAAATAAAATATTTAAAGAATATAAAAGAATTTTGAAAGAATTCGTCAACACTTCGAAAATTTTTCTAATTTCGGAGAAAAAAAAATTTTATTATTTGGAAAAAAAGTTTAATAATAACAAAATTCGGCGCAATAGTTTTTTTTAAAAGCTACCTTTTTGTAAGTTATTCGACAAAAACTAATTTTTTATTAACCAAATCGAACCCGATAAATTTTACCTGTATCTGTGCTAGTTTTCGAAGCATTCGTAGTGAGTGTTCTTGTATCTGTGCTGGTTTTCGAAGCAGTCGTAGTGATTGTACTTGTATCTGTGCTAGTTTTCGAAGCAGTCGTAGTGATTGTACTCGTATCTGTGCTAGTTTTCGAAGCAGTCGTAGTGATTGTACTTGTATCTGTGCTAGTTTTCGAAGCAGTTGTAGTGATTGTACTCGTATCTGTGCTAGTTTTCGAAGCAGTCGTAGTGAGTGTACTTGTATCTGTGCTAGTTTTCGAAGCAGTCGTAGTGAGTGTACTTGTATCTGTGCTAGTTTTCGAAGCAGTCGTAGTGATTGTACTTGTATCTGTTTCTATGTTTTTATAATTATTGCAATTAAATTTTTAAAAATTGATTCTAAAAATCAGGAAAATAGTTTTCAAATCAAATAATATATAAAGCTCTTTCCGTAAACGCTTTCGAATTTCTCAAGTAATTAACCTAAATATTCAGGCTTATTCCACTGGAAAACTTCCCATCGACACCATGTTAAAAAATTCTTTTTAATTTTTAAATGTTTCTTTGAATCCAACTTATAGATATTATATTTTTAGTAAATTTTTAAATTTAGCAGTATCATCAAAAAAAAAGAATCATCCCGATCACCGTCCAAATAAAACTCAATTTTTTTATTTTTTTTGGAATTAATCAATTAATATTTTATTTAAAAACTTTTAAAATTTTTTCATTTTTTAATCGAAAAAAATAGAAAATTCTTTAATTAGTCAAGGAAGAACTTCTCCAAATTTGTCCTTTTGAAAATAAAAATTTTTTGGATAATATTAATATATATTTTTGGCTTTCTGCTAAAATTTTATTATTAAAATTTTTTACTTTTTTTTTCTGTTTTTACAGTAATTTTAGGTATCCTTCAAAAGGCACACCTAAAATTTTATTCAAAAATTACACCAGGTGTAAATCGGGAAATATGACTGCCAGAATTAATTTTTTTTCTTTTAAAATATTTATCATAGTCTAAATCCCCTGAGAAATTTTTATTTTTATCTGGAGATATTTTTTTGTAAAGGAAAAGTGAACACAAAGGTTTTTTGAATTGATACACCGTGAAACACCCTATCAAATTATATGAAACACCCTTTCACACCCTTTTGATTTTGAAAGAGAAGCTCAAATTATGTTTGGAAAAAATATTCATGAAAGCTTCCGATTGAGGAAAACTGGATAAAAATGCCAAAAATGGTTTTAAAAGACAATCAAGATACAACCTAGTTAATTTTTAGTTTTTAATTTTTAATCAAGTAAAGTTATTACTTTTTGGGTTTTTTTCGGGTCGAGGACCTCGAATTTGATGTCAGTTTTGAAAAAGTTGAAATTCACGATATTATTATCAAGTTTACCTGTCAGGTAAACCTAATAAATCAAAAATCTTCGATTAATTGATTTAATCATTAGGTTCATATTCAGGCATTTCAGATTTTTTACAAGATAAAATAACTAAAATTTCAATCTTTCTGCACTGCTCTTGAACTAACGTCGTAACTCTTACGTTGAGTCTACATTAGTAATTTTATGTGACACCAATGTTTAGTCGATATTTGGTAATTTTAAAGCCTAAATAACCTACTTCGTCAATCACAAACTCACATTTTGATGGACTTAATTTAAGATTCGCTGCCGCAAATCTGCCTAATACCTCGTATAGTCTTTGTGTTTTAAAATTTTTGGCGAAGACGATCACATCGTCCAAATACACCAAGCAATGTTTTCACGTGAGGTTTAGTCATCCATTAGACGTTGGAAAGTTGCTGGTGCGTTGGCATAACATTAAATTCGTACAACTTTCTTTTTGCGCAAAACGCAGTTTTCGATTTACTCTCTTTATTAAGAGGTATTTGCCAAAAGCCGCTAGCTAAATCCAACGTTGTGAAATATTTTGATCAACCTAAAGCGTCAACTGTGTCGTCGATTCGCGGCAATGGGTAACAATCCTTCGCAGTCGTTTCATTCAACTTCCTAAAATCTATACAGAATCGATATTCTGACTTGACCATTTCATCTCCTTTCTTCTTAACTAGGATAATTGGACTACACCACGGACTTTTACTCTCGCGTATTATGTTCTTCTTCAACAACTCTTCTTGTGCTGATTGTGGCAAACGATACGGACGTTGTTTAATTGGTCTTGTATTGCCGGTATCTAAATCATGTTCAGTGATGTCTGTCAAAACTGTATCATCATCACAACATTTGAATGCTTTGTGATGTTTCAAAACTAGTTTTAAAATTTCATTCCTTTCAGTTGTGGAAATTAAAGGGTTTATCTTCAATTTTGAGACGTCAATTTTCTCGTTGACTCCATGTTCGACTTGTTAAACGTTCAAGACATCAACTTCTTGAACTGTTCCAACTTGTAATTGACTGTCCAAAACAACATCTTTACCATACATGTTTACAACCATAATCAAAATTTCTCCATTTTCATTAACTTTGCTTAGGCATTAACCAAAAACTAGGTCTTGAAAAATTTCATTTGTACCATTTTGTTGAAACAACAATTGTTTGCCTATTAATTCATACCCTTTGTTACACTATACAATGGCTTCCGATCTAGAAATTATTATACGCTTCTCTTTCGTCCATCCAATCCTGAAATTCCAGCCTCAGCTACATCTGCGAAAATAAACTGTTTTTTACCAAACCATCCATTTGAGCTAACTATTAAATCACCAATAGCACAATCCACACGTTTGGCTGATAATGCTGCCTTTATATTTATCGTTGACTTGGTCAAATCATACTCGTTTGGGTCGTTAGCATCATTTAGAAATGTCTCAATTTTATCTCTCAAGTTTTTTGGAAGTTTTGTTTGGTTAATAAAAGATCATGATGAACCACTGTCAACCAGCATTCGTATATTTGTCAAACTATCGCCTAGTTTAACCACCAAATTAACTCTATCTAGACCACACTCTCAAACCATTACATTCGATAGAATATTCAATTGAGTTTAGTTCGTATTCGCTATCGTCATCATCAACTTCGGCGTCTAGCACAAATGCATGTTTTGATTTTACTCTTTCATCAGTTCTTCTACCATATCGTCTGCTTTCGTCTTTTTTCTACTATTTGGTGTTTTCTCGGCATTGTAAAATGTGACTCGTTTGTTTCTTTTATCACTGTCGTACCTTCTTTGGTTTCCATTTCTACCATACTTTTCCTCAGAAAGTCGTTTTCTACACTCGCTTTTTCTATGTCCTGATTTGTAGCAATAAAAACATTCACCAGAAAATTCTTCAAACTCATCGCATTAAGTTTATGTACCAAAAAACTTTGGTCTTCCACTTTAGTAGTGATTGACTTGTAATCGACTGATTTTTCAAATATAGTCACTAAATCTTTCCATGACTTGTCGCTCAACATTTCCATGAAATTTTTCACATTCTCGGGCATATTTGCGATTAATCTAGCTATCAACAGCTTAGACTTTGTCCACTCATCCATTACTGGCATAGCTTTCGTCAAAAATCTTTCAACCTCATGACAAAAATTTGCAATTGTTTCTTCTTCTTTGAGATTTCTTGAATAAAACAAATTCAAGTAATAATCCGGAGACTTAACACAATTCTCCCTTAAAATCTTCTTGATTTCTTCGATATCTTTCTTCTTAATATCGGGTAAACTGTTATACTGTTTCAACGCTTTCCCGGTTAAACAGTAACGTATAGCTTGCGCTTGGGACTCACCGTTCCATCCAAACATCAAGCTTTCATATCCAAATTGATTTAGGAATTCCTCCACATCTTGACTCTTATCGTCAAACATTTAACCATTTCCATTTCTCTTGAACATCTTAGGCCTACCTTACACGTTTCTTTTTTTTTAAATTAATTACTAAAGCTTAACTGCCGCTCTACAAGTTTTAACTAGTTTTTTTTTTCTGAATTACAAAAATAAATTTGATTCTTCTAAATTGAAAGCTATTTTATTTTTTTTTTTTTAAACTTTCCTCTCTTTATTTTTTCAAAAAACAAAAACAACAATAAGTATATAATTTTTTTTTAAACAACCAATCAAAATGAAATTATAAAAAAATAAGTCTCAAATCTTTCGATTCTCTGTCGAGTGCGCGCCCTCTCTCCAAAAAATCCCTAGATTTCTTTTTTTTTTCTTTTAAGCTTAAAAACTTAAAACCGCTATCACCAATGTAACGTGGTTGTCGGGGTTCTTAGTAATGTATCAACTATATGCTTTTAGTAATACTTTTATTAATAATAATTATAATCATCCTCATAATATATAATGTATAGTGTCCTTGAACGTTGGAGCTTCCAACGTTGAAGGACATTAAGAAAGGACTTGGAACATTTGAGAGTACGACGTAATCGTTGACAATATCTTGATTTTATAATGAATCTCAGTCTTTTAAAAACAGTAATTTTCAATAAAATAAATTTCACAAAGAAAATTTTTCTATCAGAAAATATATATTTTTAATGGAGAAATACTTTTTTTCATCATAAATATAGAGTTAATTACTCTTTTTGATATAAATGCTAATATCGTGAATTTCAACTTTTTCGCAGAACTGACATCAAATTCGTGATCATCGACCCGAAAAAACCCCAAAAATTAGGGTTGGGTTACGAAAAAAAAATTCTTTTTCGAAAATATTTCGGAATTTTCGAATCGGAAAATAAAAATCAAAAATTTTCAAAGCGAATTTTTTTTCATAATTTTACTTTCGAAATTTTTTTTTTCTTACGAAGTATCAAAAATAATTTTGAAAAAAAAAATTAGATTCGAATCTATTATTTTTTTCCAAAATAAGTCTTAATGTTTCGAAACACTTTTTTATGAATTGAAATTTTTAAATTTTTAAAAAAAGCACGAAGAAAAAAAAACAATCCACTTTAAAAAAAATCCGTTCATAGACTTATGTAACTAATTTTTAAAGAATTTAAATTCTGTTTAAAACTGTTTTATGAACAAAAATATAGTGATGAAATCGTCTGAGTGTTCAAATGATTCTATTTCTGAAGAAATAAAAAATTATGTCGATTTAAAGTAATGATTCAAGAGAATGCAGAAAAAGAAATTGAAAGTATTGGGCCATTGTATTTTTTTAAAGAAAAACGAAAAACATTTCCTAAATTGACATTAATCGCAAGATCAATTTTAAGTATATGTGATACTTTTGTACCTTCCGATTACTTTTCAGTCAAGCTGGTTTGATTCAGACTGAAATAAGAAATAGATTGAATCCATTTAACTTAGAAAATCTGACCATTTTAAAAGAAAATCAATTTTAAAATTTTTTTTCGTAATTGTTTTTATAAATTAAATTTTCATAAATCAAAAAATTTAGTTTCGTATTCAAAAAATTAAATTTGAAATTTTTTTCATCATTCGTAATCAATTTTTTTTTTCGAAAATATTTTTTTGTTTCTTTTTAAAATAAAAAATTACGCGAAGGGTTTTAAGAATCAAATTTTCTTCCGTAATTTTTTTATAAAAATCGAATTTCGAAAATAAGTTCGTATTCTAAATTATGAAATTATCAAAGACTACAACACATTCGTAACCCAACCCTACCAAAAATTACTAACTTTACTAGATTTAAAATTAAAAACTAAAAATTAACTAGGGTGTATCTTCATGGTTTCAGGGTGTATCAATTGTAAAAACCTTTTTGTTCACTTTTCTTATACAAACAAATATCGCCCGAAAAAAATAAAAATTTCCCAGGGGATTTAGAGGATACCTGAAAAAGGCACACCCCTAATATTTTACTAAAACACACACCCGGTCGT
>NTPY01000264.1:68100-84020 GCA_002922825.1 Brachionus calyciflorus | reverse complement strand
GTGGTGGAAATGCATTTGCCACATGACGTCAAATGACGTCATGTGACGAAATATCATATTCGTGACGTCAGTCGTCAGTTGACGTCAGCTGACGTCAGTAAAATTTCATATTCGTGACGTCAACTGACGTCAGCTGACGTCACATGACGTCAGTAAAATTCATATTCGTGACGTCAACTGACGTCAGCTGACGTCACATGACGTCAGTTTTATTTCTAGGTTCAAACATGATATATTTTAGCTGACGTCACTTGACGTCAATTAGTTATTAGACTATAAAATTCTATTTTTTACATTTTCAATTGTAAAAATAAATGAAATAAAAATAAATTGAGGAGAAATTTTATTTTTGTAACAAAAATAAATATTCTACATATCCGACCATTCACCTAATCTTTCAATTACCACAGGTATAACCTTTTAATAAAATTTTTTTAATATTCGATAATTTTGATTAATTTTTTATTTACTTTTTTCAATTTACTAATAAATTTTTGGCATTTTTCCGGGGTTAAATTCGAGTGATATTCTTGAATTGCTTTATTAATTTCTTCGTTTGTTTTGCACAATTTTTTTCTAACAAAGTCTTTCATATCACTCCTAAGGTCCTCTATAGGATTTAAGTCGGGAGAGTAAGCTGGTGTCCTGTCCTTAAAAAGGAATTATTTAAAATCTTTTCTTAAAATTTAGTTTTCAGTTAAAATTTACTTTACCCATTTAATACACGAATTTTCTATTATTTGAATGTTTTTTTGTGTTGTATGCTTTCTTTCATTATCCTGCACCAAAAAAGCGTTAAAACCGAAATTTTGAAAACTATAGGGAATCAAACTAGTAGTTAATATTCATTATAACCATCAGAATTGAGATTATTTGTAAAAGTCTTTGAAATAAATGAATTTTTTACATAGAATAATTTAATTTAATTAAAGAATTTATACAAGAAATTCTGAAGGTCCTTTGGAAGAAATTGCACCCCAGATATTTAATTTTGTTCTGTAATTAGAACTTCTCCCAACAGACTCCGGATAAGTGGCAGGATATCGCCATTGATAAAGTGGACACTCTAAATTTCTTATCATAGTTTCATCAGCAAATATATAGTTACTAAAATCGAAATTTTGATGTGTCAGGCACCATAAAAAACGTTGATTCTTTTGGACGTCAGTTAAAAAAGGTTTTTTTTTCGTACGACGATATCGAAAACCTTACAAAAAAAAATGCCAAATAAATTTTTCAAATTTTTAAATAAATATTTAAAATTAACCTATTTTTCTCCTGTAATATCTAATAAGTCTATCACTAAGTTTTAACCCAAATACATTTAAAATCTCATAAGATAGCTCCTTTGAGCTATTATAGCCTTTTTCCCTAAGCGTTGAATACTTGAAAAAAAATATAAGAAAAATTTTTATAAATAAAAATTTTGATTAAAATTACTCCTATGTATTCTAAGATGGTTTCGCTTATTTTCGTAAATTTTATATTTTTTTTCGGTAAATTTCCTATATTTAAAAGTTCTTTTTGGTTCTTGAAGCGGGAAATTAATTGCCTTACATTCTGAGAAAAAAAAATTTATTTTTATGGAAGTTTAAATAAAAAATTAAATTTACCGAAAATGAAATTCCATAATCATCTGGATTCACCATATTCAAAGTAGAATAAATTTCTTTAGGCTTTTTATTTAAATTTACCAAGCGAAAAATTTGCTGCCTAATGAGATAATTTTTAGTCCGCATTTCGTTAGAACAATAAGCAATTTAATTTTGAAATTTTTTATTTTAATCTTAAAAATAACATAAAAGAAAAAATTCGAAATTTTTAGAATAAATTTTTGAATAGTTAAAAAAATTAAAAATTTAGATTTAAAATTTTTAAAAAACGAATTTAAAATTTAAAAAAAATTTAAATTAAAATTTTTTTTATTTCAATTTTTATAAATAATTCAAAATTTTTTAAAAATTTACATTTTTTAATTTTTAGAAATATAAAATAAAAAATAATACCGTTAACTCGCACAAACAAGCCCGGGGTTAAAAATCGTAAATTTGGTTTTTTACCCCGCATTTAACACGGTTTTTGGACATTTTTACAGAATGCTTTTAAGTCGGTACAAAAACTGAAATTTCTTTTTTTGTGCGGTATTAAACATGTATAAAATATAATTTTTTTTAAAATATAAAAATAAATTAAATTTTATTTGAAAAATTAATATTTAGATTTAATGCCTGGTTTAAAAATGAAAAACTCCTTGTTTGTTGCTTTCGATACCATCTTTGCCATTCTTGCCTCTTTTTCAATGGTCTTTTTAGTTTTACTACCAATTTTTATTTGCGCAAAGACAACTTCCAACTACCCAAACTCTTATGATGATTAAAGATATAATTTTGTTTCAAAGAAAAAAAGTACAAAACAAACTCAAGTATTGTTCAAAAAATAAATATTAAAAGTAAATAAAAAAAAAGTTATGACATCAAGAGTCGAACCTGGTACTTAAAAACATCTATCGCACAGAAAGCTTTTGGGTTAAGAAAAAAATCAATAAACTGGTTCAATAGTTTATGTAAGTTACCAATTTGAGCCTGAAGTGGAACAAGAAGCTGAAATTTTTGAAGTTGACAATGAATTTTGTAATAATTTTCATTTTTAAAATTATTTTCGTATATAATTTTTAAAAAATCAAATGTAAAATTTTTGTATTAAAATCGAATTTTCATTTTTAAACCAGGCATTAAATCTAAATATTAATTTTTCAAATAAAATTTAATCTATTTTTAAATTTAAAAAAAAATTATATTTTTTACATGTTTAATACCGCATAAAAAAGGAAATTTCAGTTTTAGTACCGACTCAAAAGCATTCTGTAAAAATGTCCAAAAACCGTGTTAAACACGGGGTTAAAAAACAAATTTACGATTTTAAACCCCGAGGTCGAACATGCGAGTTTACGGTACATTAAAAATGGTTAATCGAAGTAATTCAAATTCAATGGCAAGTTCAAGACCCACAAGAAGCAGGAGTACTAGAGTGGGGGGTAATACCAGAGGTCGAACAAATATTCGTCGGGCTAGCGTGAATGAGCAAGCAATAAATAATTCTGATGAGCCTTCCACATCGAATTCAATAACAAATGATGCACTGTTTTTAAATTTTCAGTCTTGTCAATGTGATGATGTCTCGATCGTTAAATCAATTATGGATTATCCTTTTAGATATGTGCCTCTACATGAGGTTATTAATTTTAGCCATGAAAGAGTAAAATTTTTGAAAATTTTTTTTTCATGATTTTATTTATTTTTTTTATCTAGTTAAAAATTGGCGAAACTTTTCAAGTGAGAAAAACAATTGGTTCAAGA
The DNA here is from genome assembly GCA_002922825.1 of Brachionus calyciflorus. NCBI lineage: Eukaryota > Metazoa > Rotifera > Eurotatoria > Ploima > Brachionidae > Brachionus > Brachionus calyciflorus. Next base: position 80,664 of record NTPY01000264.1, on the reverse strand, counting down.
TAAGTAATTATAAATGCAGTAGCGATTTCTGATAGAATAACGAAAATAGCACAAAATCAACTTGTAAAATTAACTAAAAAAATTTTTTTTTAAATTAATTTTTTAAATTTCTCAAATTTTTTTACAGCAAAACCTTAATAGATTTACTCCAAGCAATTCAAACAATACAAATCCAGCCCAACCGTCCAGCTCAAAACAACCTTTAAACCCGGCTCAACAATCATCTTCAACACAACCTACAAATTCATCTTCTTCATCATCTAGCTCAACACAATTTACTAATTTAACACCACCATCAAGCTCAACGCAATCGTCTTTACGGACTCAACCATCTAATTTATCTCAATCGTCAAATCCCGTTCAATCATATATTTCATTCCAAAATGCGAATCCATCTAGATCACCAATCGCATTCGAATATTTACATCCTCTACAACCATCTTTTTCATCACAATTTTTAAAACCGGTCCCGTCATCAAGTTCAACACAACCGTCAATTCCAGGTCAACCATCTTTCTTCATCGCAATCATTAAATCAACCGAGAACATCTAATTTTGAAATAAACCAGTCTTTTGAACAAAATGAGAGAGTATTCTCAAACAACGAGTAAAATTTTAATTAATTTGAAAATAAATTAAAAAAATTTTATTAATTTTTTTTAGTCAAGGCATTTCGGCAACTGCAATCCAAAGAATTGCACATTTAACAGAAAGAATGCACGAAAACTTGAAACAAAATACAAGAAATGTATTAAATTTTAAATAAATTAATTAAAATTATTAATAAAATTTCAACTTTTTAAAGATTCATGAAGAACTTGTAAGCCTAAATAGAAACTTTTAAAGAGAAAATAATCGTCAAGAGGAAATAATTAATATACAAAATGTCGATAGAAGAGGTAATTTATATATTTTTTATTATTTTAAATCAACAAAAAATTTTATATTTTTCTTAAAGCCACCAATATGAAAATATTTAATGTCATATTAAATAGAAAATTTAGAAACCACAATGTGTTGGGTGAATATTGGAATGAAACTTTAAAAACAACATCTATTTCATTTACCGAGATGGAAGAATTAAGACCTGTTGAATTCGCCATTTTAAAAGGTAAAATTTCTAAATTATATTAAGAAAAATTAATTTTAATAAATTTTATAAAAAGGTGAAATGAATCCATACACCCCAATTGGTAAAACATTTGATCAAGCATGGGCCCTTGCTATGCAAAGTAATAGGCAAAAAAGGTCAATTGGCAATAGACCTACAAATTTATAAATAAAAAATTTATACTAAATTTCTCTTTAATTTATTTTTAATTCATTTATTTTTACAATTGAAAATGTAAAAAAATAGAATTTTATAGTCTAATAACTAATTGACGTCAAGTGACGTCATGTGACGTCAGCTGACGTCAGCTAAAATATATCATGTTTGAACCTAGAAATAAAAATGACGTCAAGTGACGTCATATGACGTCACGAATATGATATTTCGTCACATGACGTCATTTGACGTCATGTGGCAAATGCATTTCCACCACGGTATTTTGATACTTTTGACTCAGAATGGAATAGAACTATTTTATCTTAACAACAAACTCATTTTATTTATCAAACATTTCATTAAACTTCGCTTTCGTTATAAAAAATATATAAAAAAATAAATATAATATATTTAGATTGCAACTAAGAAAATGTTTATTTTATTTTGTTCATAATTGAAACTTTCGACCAAATTGGAAAAATACCAAAGATTATTTTTAGTTTTTTTTTTAGATAGTCGAAATCTCCAGTAAAAATCCTCTATAAATATATAATTTTTATCAATTTTTTATTTTAAATCAATAAATAAAAAGAAGGCAAAATTTCAATGCAAACCCGGTAAGGTCCTTTAATTAAAATTACTTTTTTTTTCTTATCAGTATTATTCGTTTTAAATTTACTTTTTCATTCCTTATTTACTTTTTCATGATAAAATTCCTAATTTACAACTAAATATTCTTTACTTTTAAAGAAAATTCCTATAAAAGTTTTTAAAACGATTTTTTTGGTTACTTTAGCCATTTAAAAAAGGTAACTAGTTGATATAACAGAAATCAAAAGGCAGGTTTTACTGGAATTTGGATTTATAGAGAATTTAATTGATGACTGCCAAAATCCCACAGTTTTAAGTATTAAAGAAAAGTTTTTTGATTAGATTATCCTCCATATCGTTAAAAATTAAAAAAAAATGGATCCATTCAATATTCGGAATGGGATTAACTATTTTATTGTTCAAAATTAATTGGCCTTATTTTTTTCTAGAAGTTTTATCTACAAAAAGTAATTTCGGAATAAAAAAGTAATTTTATTTTCAACTAGCAATTTTAAAATAGTGGAAGCAAAAATTTTTTTGGTTAAGTAAAATTAGTTAACAATTAAGTAATTTTAGTTAATGAAAAACTAGTAGCCTTTTTTAAATTAAATAATAATTTAATATCTTCCATAATAAATTTGTATTTTTATTTTTTGTAATTGAAAAAAAGAATTCAGAATTGTATTACAAATAATAATTTTAATATTTGTTGAAATATAATTTGGTAAATTAATTATTAGAATTGATTACTAAGATACAAATTAAATTTTATTTTATTTCTTATTCTTAGTTCTTTAAGTTATTATATTTTTCTAAATATATTCTTGTTATATTATTTTTCTTCTTAATAAAATTTCCCAATTCTTTGTCATTTTCGCTCAACACATTATAAGTACGAATGTCTGAAATAGGAGAAACCGTAAGATTTAATATTAAGAAATTCGATGGTAATGATTTTGTTCTTTGGAAAGACAAAGTATTAAGTGCATTGAACGCAACTCAATGTAGTGAAGCCATCAAAGATGATTTTAATTCGGAAAGTCCAGAAAAAAAGTTAAAAGATGAAAAAGCAAAATTGATTTTAATGACATCGATCGAGGATAGGATATTAAGAAGGTTAACTAGAAAAACTGTTCAGGAAATTTGGAAAAGTTTATCAAACAGATATGAAAATAAGAATATTCAAAACATTATGTGTTTAAGAAAAAGAATACTTAATTCGAAACAGGCTGATGATGAATCTGTTGAAGAATTTGTTGATAAAGTCCAAAACCTGAGAGAAGAAATTGAAGCACTGGGTCATAAAATGACAGATCAAGAAATATCTATGACTATACTGCAAGGTTTGATATCTGATTATGATAATTTTGTACAATGTTTGACGATAAATTCTGATATAAATGATCCAGATGATACAGAATTAGATGAGATAATAAATGCTTTAATAATAGAAGAAAAAAGGAGAAATGAGAAAAAATCTTTAAAAGAATTTGAAGAAGAAAAAGCTTTTCAAATTCATAGTAAGAATTGCAATAAAAATAAGTACTTTAAAAATGTAAAATGCTTCAACTGTAATAATATGGGACATTACGCAAGTGACTGTAAGGCCCCAAATTTAAAGGAAATAAATTCGAAAGCAAATACGAAAGCAATCTTAAATATTAAAGAAAGCGAAAAGGAAGATTTTATTTTTCATACCCAAAGTACCTTTAAACGAGATACAAAAAATATTTGGTTTCTTGATTCAGGTGCAACAAATCATCTTTGTTGTAACAAGGGTATGTTTATAGATATTAAACCATATAATTCTAAAGTAAAGGTTGGAGATGGTAGAGAACTAGAAGTAAAGGGTATTGGTAATATTGTAGCAATAATTAGATCAAAAAATGAGATTAAAAGGATAACTATTTAAAACGCTATGTATGTACCAGATTTAAGTGTAAATCTGATTTCAATTGGAAAATTGTCTAGTAATGGCTATAAAATAGTATTTGAAAATGAAAAATGTTTAATTTTTAAAAATGGCTCTATAATTGAATCGAAGTCTTGGAAACAAAACAATAATTTATATGAGTTAAAATTATTCTTTCAAGTTAATAAACTAGCGGTACAAAACTTTAACACACAAAATATATTTCCGAAAAATAAACAAATTAGAAATGAAATTAGACAGAAAGAAAATAAGATTGAGATCAATAAAGAAGACAAAAATAATATAGTAGTGAAAAATAAACAAAAAGAGATTTTTAAATTTTCAGAATGTACTAAATACGAGAGTTTTATGAGTCGATGCAAAGATTATTTAGAACATTTGGAAAGATTCAAAAGAGATGGAATTATGGTAAGAAAAAACAATTCACAAAAAGAACTTAAAAGCTCATACAAAGAAAAACGTAAGAATAATTATTTATTCTCATCAAAAGATTTTCAGGAAGAATATTCAATGACAATTCAATCAGATTTTGATTTAAAAAGAAATTTTAAGAGAAATACAGTTAAATCGAAGACAAGATTTAAACAAAAAGAAAACTCAAGATTTAATGGACCTTAGAAATTAATTTACAAATTAAGGCAAGGTGTTGAAATATAATTTGGTAAATTAATTATTAGAATTGATTACTAAGATACAAATTAAATTTTTTTTTATTTCTTATTCTTAGTTCTTTAAGTTATTATATTTTTCTAAATATATTCTTGTTATATTATTTTTCCTCTTAATAAAATTTCCCAATTCTTTGTCATTTTTGCTCAACAATATTGAAGTCAATTTATAACCTCTTTTTTAGACCCAAATTCCCTACGTAGGTAGCTAATTCAAATTCTAGGGTTAAATAAGGTACTTTGGGTAGAAAAAGGTTACATAAATTTTATTTTAAGTTTAAAAATGCTGGTTTAAGCCGAATTTTCGGAACCAATCCCTGCGGATTAGCTTAATTTTACAGAATTTTACTGTAAAAAAAAGTAATTTTAAATTTATCAAATTTTTGTAAAAAATCGCAAATTTATGTATGATTACGAAAAAATTGGTTGATTCAAATGAACACTATACTTTGAAAAGAAATGTGGCATTTAAATTCAAAATTTCGAGATTCTCATACGATCATTCGTTGCAATGAACGATCCTCGTGTCTTGTAAATTATCAAGATCATTTTTTTTTTAAATTTTTTCCTTTTAGCTCATCATTAGTCAAACAAAAAATTAATTTTCAAATTTTGATAATTTGCTTTAATTTTTGCTAAGACACTTTATTTGCTGATTTTTTTTGTCTCATCATTATTTTTATTTCCTTCGAAACATCTTATATTTTCCTCTTTTATATTTTTACATATTTCCCAATAAATTTATGAATTCAAGAATACATGTTAAAAAAGTTAACAGGATACATCTAAACCTTTATCAATTGCTTGCATTTTTCACAAGAATCTTTAATTTTTGCAGAAAAGTTTTTGGGATCACAACTGTCACATATTTTATTTTCGGGACTGTGAAGTTTATTTCTATTCACTCATTTTAATTCAGCATTTTAAGTCCTATTTTGTACGGAATAAATTTTTTCTAAAGTTTAAATTGCTACAATTTGTAAATTTTTTTTCAACGGAACAATTTCTTTAGAACTGACTTTATGTTGAGTTAGTTTGAATTAAAAATTATTCTGTTCTTATTAAAATAGTGTTTTAATATGGGATTGATTCATTTTATAGAAAATTTTTTTATAGAAAAAGTTTATAGAAATTTTCATAGAAATTTTTTTTATAGAAAAACTTGGTAGAAATTTTTATAGAAACTTTTTTCATAGAAAAAGTTAATAGAAAAAACGTTTCATAGAAATTTTTTTTGATAGTTAATTTTTAATAATTTCTGCTCTAAAATGTATCTATTCACATTCAAGATTAATTAAAGTCATATTCTTAATTGCGAAATCTTCTTAATTTACTTTATTTATCGTAAATTCTAACTTTTAGGTATTTTAGGTATTCGTCTAAAGTCGAAAAGACTAAATTATTCCAGTTATTTTTTTTTGAAATTTCACTTAGTCGTTATTAAAAAGATTCGAAAGAAGAATTTTTTTAAAGTTGGTTGTGTATTTAAATAAAAATTTTTAAAATAAAAGTGGCATTAAAGTTTTTTATATCTTTTTTTCGATGAAACTTTTTTCTATTATCTTTTTCTATGAAAAAAATTTCTATGAAAATTTCTATAAACTATTTCTATGAAAAAAATTTCTATAAAATAATATAGTGCCTTTAATATTTATACTATATATTAATTTTTTAGGGAAACAAAAAAATTTTCATATTTCGGTGTAGCAAAGTTGTTGCATTTTGTAACAAATTGTTAAAATTCACATCAAGTTATAAAATTCATATCGAAAAATGTCAAAAGGATTTTAAATTAGTTGAAAGAAAAGATGTTCCAGATCAATATGCTTGGCGATGTTCAACTTGAATGGGTCCATTTTTTTTTCAATTTTTAACGATATTGAGGATAATCTAATCAAAAAACTTTTCTTTAATACTTAAAACTGTGGGATTTTGGCAGTCATCAATCAAATTCTCTATAAATCCAAATATTATTTCATTTTAAGGCAAATAATTTATTCTAGTAAAAGCTGCCTTTTGATTTCTGTTATATCAACTAGTTACCTTTTTTAAATGGCTAAAGTAACCAAAAAAATCGTTTTAAAAACTTTTATAGGAATTTTCTTTAAAAGTAAAGAATATTTAGTTGTAAATTAGGAATTTTATCATGAAAAAGTAAATAAATTTAAAACGAACTTCACATCTTCTTCATTTTTTTGATCGCTTCAAAATTCTGGGTGTCCGATTAAAAAAACAAGTGTCAAAATAGCATAATCAAAAAAACACTGTATCAATTAAAAAAGGTCAAAATAGCAAACAATTAAAAAGAAAAAAAAATTGCAGTGTCAAAATAAAACTAATTAAAAAAGCAAATTTATTTAAACCTACGTTAGTTTTTTTCTAAATTCTAAATATTCTAAATTCTAAACTTGCTAATTTAGAATAGAAAAAAATTCAATTCTAAATTAACTTGTAATTTAGAAAACTAGAATTTGGCGGTTTTAAATTATTCTTAATAATATAATGTATTTTTTATGTTCTAAATTCTGATTTTTTTTTCTAATATTCTAGATTTACTGAGTAAGTAAGAGTAAAAAAAATTTAATAGATTTTCTTTACTTTTTCTAAATAATTTTTTTAATTTACTTCTCCTTAATGGAGGCTAATTCAATTAATAAAAAAATCATGAACCTTAAGGCTCCGTGAAGTTTCAGAATCTGAAGAAAAGTGCATACCTACTACTTAATTTTTACTTTTATATTCGAAATATAGAAATATAATATTTTGGTATTTTTTCGGATTTCAGATTTTAATTAAGGTGAATTAAGATTTGGAGATTTCTAAATTTATTTAAGATAAGGTGAAGGTTTTGAATCGCCTGAACCTTATTTTTTTAAATTAAATACAGATCAAAATTAATATTTTATCTTTGATTTTAAAATCCTAAAAATTGTGTAGAATTGATTTCCAATTTTAATCTTTTTAATTTTGACTTTGAAAGTAAACTTTAGAACTTAAACTTTTATTAAACAATAAATAAACAGAATTTTGGCACATTTGTATTGGAAAATTTTCATACCAAACGATTTTCTAACTAATTGAGAATTCATAAAAATTCGATCAAGATCAATTTTTACCTTAAAAAACTTTTCTAATAGTCGGAATAAATAATTTCTTATTCAAGATTTGAAATTAAATATGAAGTGAACTTGAAAAAATTCAATCTTATGATCCAAAATTCTATACAACTCTAAATTTGTCTCTGAATTTAGAACATAAAAAATACATTATATTATTTAGAATAATTTAAAACCGCCAAATTCTAGTTTTCTAAATTACAAGTTAATTTAGAATTGATTTTTTTTCCATTCTAAATTAGCAAGTTTAGAATTTAGAAAAAAACTATCGTAGGTATTTATATAATTGTTAAAAAAACATTTTAGCATTTATAATTATAAATTATCGGTAAAAAAATTTTATACTTTTATCTTATTAATCGTTAATTTTTTTTATAAAAATTTAAAGATTTTCTTATTTTAGAAAAATTGTATTGATCTTAATGTAAAATCTTTATGGGTTTTTAACATGAAACGAAAAAATTTTTAACATCGAATTTATAACCCTCATAGGCTTCTAAAAAATTGCGGAATAAATAAAAAAAACCGACATAAATTGATAAATTAATTTACTAGTTTGAGTTTGCTTTTTTGAATATGCTATTTTGACATTTTTATTTTAACACATGCTTTTTTGATAATATTTATTTTTATTTCGCTATTTTAACACTGCTCAATTAACACAGTTATTTTGATCAACGCTATTTTGACATAGACTCAAAATTCTGATAAACTGATAAAAAGAACAATTTAAATTACTAATTTCCAAAAAGAATTGAAGTGAAAAATATTTAAAGGCTTAAGAAGTTTAGATACTATGAAGAATTTTATCAAGAAATTTTGTTCAAATTTTAAGGACACTCCAATAAATCGAACTTATTTTATTGAAAAGCTTTTGCAAGCCAATTAAATCTGTGAAATTACATTATCATCAAAAAAATTCAATTGTAAGTTTTTCGAAAAAGGTCAATTAATTTTGAAACCTTGGTGAAAGTCCATTTCGTCAAATTTTGTTTTCGTAGAAGGTTTTCATAAAAAAAAGCTAAAGAAAATTTAAATAAAAATTATTTATTTAATTTATTGTTATGTTTTCGGATTTTTTGAGTATTTGACCTTAAATAAAACTACAATTTTTGGATCTTTACATCTAAAGCGCTACATTATGTTAACGTTTATGACATGTCATAAAAATCGAGCATTTGCGATAGTTCTACTATTAAGACTCGATTTTGTTATCAATATAGTTAGATTCGCATCTATAAATTTATTTCCTATTCCTTTATAAGCCGTGGCATTCCAGCTAAAAATAATAAAAACTAATTGAAGAAATTTCATGAACTAGTCTCTAAAAAAAACAAATTCTATGTGATAAATTTTTCTATCAAAAATTTTCGATGAAATTTTTTCCTATGAAAGATAGATTCTATGAAAATTTTTCTATGAAAAAAATTCGATGTATTACATCATCCCTTTATTAGATACATAATTACATGCCAATGTCCGAATAAAAGCATGTTATTATTAAGGAGGAGTTACGTTAATAATTACAGAGCGATTAGATTTTAAATTTAATTATAAAAAACATTTTTTTTTTAATTTCGGTTGCATGATTAAATTTCTCTAGGAAACTAGCTTAAATAGAAAAGTTTAAAATAAGGAACTTTTTTTAATTAGAAATTTTAAGAGTTGCTTAAGAAAAACGAAAGAGTTCAATAATTTTATGAGCTGGTTTAAGTTGTAACATTAAAATTTTCTTATTTTAAATGAACCAGTTTTAAATTACCTTTACATTATAAAAGTTATCTCTTCAATTAAAGTTTTTGAATAATAAGTTAAAATTAGCCGGTTGCTATTGACGATCGAAAACAAAGCCGACAGATGAAAAATAAGCCAAACAAAATGAAAAAAAAATCATTAAAAAACTATTCATTTTTAATTTTTGTTTTCTTTAGTTTTACATAAATATTTTGTTAATAAATTTTCCACTTAAAATTTTCAAAAAAAATTCATGCCAGGAATAACACTGGTTGTCATGAAGATTTTTTAGATACAATATATTTTCTCAAAGTTTTTTAAAAATTTCGTATTTTATTTTTTAAGAGCAAAAAAAAATCAAAAAATGTCTCGTATAGCTATGGACACGCGTGCTCAAAACACTTGGAAGGAGCTCATTGAGAAAGAAGCTGCAACTCGAATAGCTTGTAAGCTAAAACAGGAGGAAACAGGTAAAAATGAAGACGAATGGTTCGATCGTTCAAAATATACTTTAAATAAACCATTAACTGGTAACTTACCAACTTCACTCAATTTTCCACCGAGACCTGCTCGAAAAAATACAACTGAAGAAATAGAGAAATTAACCGAGCAATTAAAAGCATCTGGAGCTAATTTACTCACAGATATGAGACCACCGAATGAAAAAACTGTTAAGTTATTATACGATGGATTTACTAAAGAAGAAAAAGGAAGATATCAGTATTTAAAAGCGAGAAAAACTGAAAATCCAGAAGACAAATTCGAATATCCTCTATTAAGCTCATTTGAATATGGATGGAAATTAAATGAAGTTGCTCAACAATACAAAACACCTGCTCATGGACGAGGTAAAATTGTTGAAGAATCGTTTTATAGAAGGAATGGTGTATTTTAAAAAATTTTTTCAACAAGCAATTTTAATCAGAACTGTAAATTTTTGAGCGAAAATTTTTATGCTTAATAAGAATGTGATGTATCTCAACTTTAAAAACACTGTAAAAGTCAAGTTATATTTTCATTTAAGAAAACTGGTTTCGATATCTGAATACTAATATCTTATAAGAAAATTTAAAATGGCTTTTACAAAGCTTTAAAGAAGCTTTATATCAAATTCTTCTAAAAGCTTCATAATTTTCGCTTTAAAAGCTCACAGTGCAACCTTTTAAACGATCAAATCATTTCTGTAACAAATATAAACTTTTTCTAAAAAAATTAATTTTAGAATAAATAAAATTGTTTTTGTATAAATCTTTTGTAAAAAATTTAAATCAATTAAATTTTTAAATTTTTTAAATTTGTTTTTTATAAATTAAATAATTGTAAGATCTTTTTTTTAGAGTTTTAATTAGGGTTGTTAATTGAAGTTTGAAATTTTGAAAATTTTGACTGAAATAAATTTTGAAATGTAAATCCTGAATTTCAAAATTTAAAATTTTGAAAATTCAAAACTTTGAACGATAAAATTTTTGTTTGAAAAAATTAGATAAAAATTTTTTCTAATTTAAAATGGATCGATAAAAATTTCCTTAATTTTTTTTTCAATCTGTTTTTATTGATCTTAGAATTAGAAATTTCAAAAAAATCAAAATAGAAATCATAAATAAGATTTTAATTAAAATTTTTTCTGAAAAATTTTTAAAATTAAGCTTTAAATTGATTTGTATTTAAAAAAATTTTTGGTATCTACAAAAATTAAGTGCCAATTTTTATTAATCTTATTTATTTTTTGAATTTTTTTCATGATATAAACTTTTATTAACAGCTTAAGAGTTTTTAAATCAAAAAGGAAATTAATCACATGATCAATTTAATGACAAGAACCCATTTTTTCAAACTTTTCCTTGATTTTAAGTGGCTTTTTTTTTTTGATTTCTAATTTTATGGTATGAAATCGAAAATTTTGAGTTTGTGTTATTCAAAATCATTTTGATTTTTTTGATCAAATATTTATGAATTTGAAAACCTTCAATTTAAAATTTTTACTAAATTTTTCGTTTCAAAAAAAAATTTTGAAAAAAAATTTAATTTTTTCAAAATATAAGACATGAGTAAAAATATTTTATTTCAAAAAAAATATTTGAAACTTCAAAACACATATTTTTTGATTTTTAGCAACCCTAGTCAAAACCCTTTTTATTTTAGAATGTCTAATCTTAAAAGTATTTTTTATCCTTTTTCGGACTTTACTGAAGTGTTCGCGTTCATGTATTTAAACCTCGAGCTTTATTTGGATGATGACTTGAGCGCGATTTCCGAATTCTTTATGAAAAATTTCAATATGGTACTAAAATCTGAATCGGTAGTTATGCCAATAAATTCTTTAATCTATCTAATAGAAATCCAATCGAAATTAAAAAAATTTTCGAAAATTTAAAGAATTTTAGACATTCAAATTTTAAAAAAATTAATGTAAACGTAAATACATGTCTGGTTTGTCAATCATATCTCGAAATTTCTGATTCAAAAAATTACTAAACCTTCGATTTAAATTCGTCTAAGCTTTGCCGTTTCTATCGAAAAAAATGTCAAAACTGTTTGATTATTTATGAAGTTGATAGATAAGGTTCAACCGGAAATGATTTTTACAATTATGATCAAGTTCAGTTTTTTAAGCTAAGCAATCAAACTATGTTTTCACGTGATTTATTGATAGATTTAGTCAATCATATTAAAAGAAATCAAGTAACTTTTGAAGGTAATAAATCTAAATATCATGTATTTTTGTTTAGTATTAAATTTACTATAAGTAGCCAGGTTTAAAATAAAAAAGTATAATAAAATGTACTGTGCTTGAAGTCATTTTAGTTCAAAAATTTTTATTTACATTTTATATTTTTGGGTAGTACAAAGTTACTGTGATTCTGAATTAATTTCAAAATTACTTGTAATTTTTGTTTATAAATAACTGCATTGAATTTAATTTAAATATAAGGTTATACCGATGCATATAATAGAAAACTAAACGATAATGATGTCCTATTGTATCGTAAAAGACTCTCAGAAATAAAGTTTGGCTTCAAAATTAGACAGTATCAAAATTTGTATGACCAAACTTTGAAGTGCTTTGACTTAAAAGAAAGTGAGAGTTTTTTAGAAAATTTTATTCCAAAATTTCAGTCAGACTTATTGCTTCTATGGAACAAAAAGCATGATTTCATATGTTCAAATTCAATATGTAAAGAAACAGGTTTATTTTTTTATTCAAAAAGTTAATAAAATTTCTGTTTGACAAGTTTATTTGACTAAATAATTTTA